>BQNB010002016.1:5958-81982 GCA_026074375.1 Tanacetum coccineum | reverse complement strand
ATAATACTGTTCACTATGACAATAATGTTCTTGATAATAATTATTCCTGCAATACCAACATTTCCAATTATGATAACTTGTATTTAACCGGATTATTTCCCAGCTTCATCAGGAAGCAGTTCTTTTAACTCTTCGGAAAACTCTACAGATAATATGATCCCACCAGTATTCTCATCTTTCTACAATAATCCTTGTTTGAAGGACGTACAAGCATTTTATGCTAAGGAATCACCTATTTTATCACCAGATCCTATTGCTTCACCAGCTATTTTGACTCCATCTTCGATATTACCACCATCATTACTATTTAATCCTCGATATTTCTTTATTCCTGAAGAACTATTACCACCTAAGAAGCGAATCCATTCCCCATCTTCTTCCTCAACTACATTTTTTTAATTCATCTCGAAATCAAACCTGTGATTTGGTATCACCATCTTCCTCAGTTTATACTCCTACCCCACCTCAGGTATTTAAAATAGGAAAATGTTCAGATAAGATGTATCTGAAACATCATGAGAAACAAATCGAAGATATTTTGAATTACTTAGAAGAACTCTCTCTTCACCGCATTGAGAAAATGGAAGAAGGACGTATTAATGGTAACGAACTAAAGACCAAACTTAAGAGAATCCGTACTCAGATTATCAAACTTCAAAAGAAGCGGCTCAAAATCATCAAGCTATTAGACTAGTTATAACTTTATCCTAGCCATGGGATGTGTGGTATAAATAAAAACGCTTGTCAAATCTTGACTATGTACAGTAAAAAGGCAAGTTATTTATAAAGGCAATCCCGTTTCATACCTTATTGTTTCCAACTTATCTCTCTTTCATCATCATTTCCACCATTTGCATCATTATCTCCGTCTTTATCATAACCTCTAAGTGCTTAAAAATTCAAAAATAAGCATTTCTCTTTAAGCATTTTAAGCATCACATTTTCTTTAAAGTATTACCTTTCTAAACTTGTGATGTCATTCTTACTACATGTTCTCTTATGTTGATAGAATGCCTCCCAAAAGGACGTCAACATCCGAAACACCAGCCATAACTTTAGATGCCATCCGGCAACTGATTGCTGATCTTACTACAGCCGTGGAAGCACAGACTGCTGCCATAGCAAGTGCTAGTAATCCCAACAATCTTACTGGAACTCCTACAGTAAAAACGGGAAACTACAAAGAGTTTATCAGCTGTCAACCTTTCTGCTTTAATGGTACGGAAGGAGCAGTAGGCCTTATTCGCTGGTTTGAACGAACTGAATCAGTATTCTCACGAAGCAGATGTGCTGAGGAAAATAAAGTAACATTTGCTACTGGTACTTTTAACTGATGATGCCTTGTCCTGGTGGAATGCACATGCCCAGCCTATGGGAATAGAGCAAGCTAATCAAATCACCTAGACTAAGTTAAAAAGGCTTCTGACAAACAAGTACTGTCCTCGAACTGAGATCAAGAAAATAGAAGATGAATTTTATGGTCTAACTATAAATGGAAGTGATCTCAAGACTTACATTAGAAGATTCCAAGAATTAGCATTCTTATGTCCAACATGGTGCCAAATTCTGAGAAACTTATGAAAGCTTTAATCGGGGGACTGCCGCAAAGCACATGAAGGAAATCGTTACTGCTTCAAACCTCAGACTCATGGAAGAAGCCACCAACATAGCTCACAGACTAATGGACCAAATAATAAAGCGTAATTCTGTGCAAGAAACCAATGATCACAAATGAAAGATCGATGATAGAAGGAACACCACCAACAACAACAACTACCCCAATGATCGCAACAACAATAATCACTCCAACAATCACATTAACAAAAATAACTACCCAAATAACCGTAACAATAACAACCGCACAATTATCACCATTAGCAGCAACAATGGAAGGCAGGAATTCTTTAAGGCATAATGGAAAACCGTGGATTATAAATGACTTATCACCCTTTATAGGGAAGTTGTACTCTGCATCACACAGGACCGTGCACTGTTAGGTGTCAGAATTGCCACAAAGTAGGCCATCAGACTAGAAACTGTAGGAACTAAGAACTTCTGTTTCCAAACATTCACTCTATCTCTCACCTAATCTCGAGACATGTAACAGAGTTCACCTATTTTTCATATGTAAAAGTCCTAATGTAAAGCTATCTCATGATAAGAACTAAAGTGATGCATTCCGTTACATCTTGTTATTATAATATACAAAACTCGACATTATTGTGATTCTATCATACTCAAAACTCTAAATTACTCTCTATACCTTTGCAAACCATATTTTTTCATCCTGATTATATGGGCGTCAGGACATCAACATTTAATATTATCTAACCATTCATGATCATATCATTTTCTACACATTACCATATCATGTTTTTATGCTTAGGTAAGACGATTTATGATCATCTTATTGAAATGAATTAGAATGCTTCTTCATTTGAATAAGGAAATGATAAATCTCCGAACTATGAATTTATAAGTTCTCAGTTACAAGGAGTTGGACACTTCTTTTTGTAAGTGACTAATTATAAATAAGTAGGCTTAAGTATATAACATATGTACAAACAAGTTTCTTTCAATCCGTTTGTATAAATAATCCCTTAAACATTATTATTATTACCTTCATCATCTGTTCATGTTGGAAACACAAAAAGTGTCGGTCACTTCCAAGTTGTAACAGGTCTTAGCTCGTAGTTAGTGTAATGATTAGATTAGTAATCTAGTCCGGCCCAAGGCCCATGGGAAGCCCATCATAGCCCATGGCCGGCCTCCATGTACTATATAATCCCTCTCCTAGCATTGGAGAGGGGTTGGTTGTTGGTTGTTCCATTTTTCCATATTTCATTTTATACAATTCATCCATTTTCCATCCAATCTCTCTCTAACATCACAACCCACATCTCACTCTTGTTCTTGGTTTGATCATAAGATTACTAGAATTCTACAATTGGTATCAAGAGCCATGGAGTGGTGTGTTTAGTTTTTGTGTTTGATTTGTGTTCAAAAACCTTTACAAAGAGCAAAATAGTGATTCAAATTTTTTGGCTTAAAAACCTTAAAGTCTTCATTTTTATTGTTCCTATAGGGTTAGTAACACTAGTTGTACAAGAATTTTTTGCTAAAAACCATTAAAAATCGTGTTTTTTTGAGTTTTGAAAATTTGAGTTTCGTAGTTGTTGGAACCGAACGAGGAGAACCGAACTAGATTACTAGTGTTGGAACCGAACGAGGAGAACCGAACTAGATTACTAGTGTTGGAACCGAACGAGGAGAACCGAACTAGATTACTGTAGTTCGAACCGAACGAGCTGTTTACTTTGGGAACCGAACTAGCTAATCTTATTTGGGAACCGAACGAGCTAAATACTTTGGGAACCGAACTAGCTAATCTTATTTGGGAACCGAACGAGCTAAATACTTTGGGAACCGAACTAGCTAATCTTATTTGGGAACCGAACGAGCTAATTACTTTGACAACCGAACTAGCTAGGACCGAACCAGTGACAACCGAACTAGCTAGGATCGAACTAGACAGGACCGAACCAGTTAATTTTTTAATCAACCGAACTAGTGAAACCAAATTAAATTTAAACTTAACAAACTCATTTCTAAATTATACGGTTCTTTCTTTGACTTGTAAAATCCCGTGAAACAAACACTTGTTTTCCCGGTTTTGTCTAGAATTGTAAAATCCCGTGTAGTTTCATTTCAAGACTCAACAATCACGTAACCAAACACAATTTCTTTCTACCACCGATCGATCAATTTGTAATCTTTTTGATACCACAATGACGACTCTTGCAGATAAGTCACTTCTTTCTGGAGGAGACAACAAACCACCGATGCTTGAAAAACACTTGTATGATTCATGGAAAAGCAGAATGGAACTGTATATGATGAATAGACCACATGGAAGAATGATTCTTGCTTCTGTTGAAAAAGGACCACTTGTTTGGCCTTCAATCACTGAGGATGGAGTAACAAGGCTTAAAGAATATGTTGAACTGACTCCAGCTGAAGCCATTCAAGCAGATTGTGACATAAAAGCAATTAACATCATTCTCCAAGGCCTACCAACTGAAATCTATGCTCTTGTGAGTCAACATCGTGTGGCAAAAGATCTTTGGGAGAAGATTAAACTGCTGATGCAAGGAACGTCATTAAACAAAATGAACGTGAAGGAAGCTGTATGATGAATTCGATAAGTTCACTTACAAGAAAGGAGAGTCGCTACATGAGTACTACTTGAGGTTCACTCTGCTCTCAATGTATGAACATTCTAAAGGAATGCCATTGGAGCAGTTTCAAGTTAACACCAAGTTCTTAAACACTCTTCCTGATGAATGGAGCAAATTTGTTACTGATGTTAAATTGGTCAAAGACTTGCACACTACCAATGTTGATCAGCTTCATGCTTACCTGCAACAACATGAAAGACATGCAAATGAAGTTTGTTTGAGCATGCACGCAACTCCGATCTCTTGACTTTGTTGCTTCTCCTAATTACTCAGCATGCTTATCAATCTATTACACACTCACCAAAGTCTTATCTCAACTTCACGTTTCACATATCAGTCTTATAGTTTGGTCTCACCTTATCAAAACTCAACAATTCACAACCAATCAATCAACCACCTCGTTCAATTACTTATCCATCAAATTATACATCCACCCCGGTCACCTCATCGTTTTCTTTTATTCTCTACAACCATCAATCCCACAATTGGAATATGCTCCCATAACCTATCAACAGCAACAACCTAAATTTTCCTAACCAGAATCCGGTCTAGTATTTCTAGTGTTCTAGAAAGGGGATGATCCAATTGATTCGATTAATCACATGATGTCATTCTTAACTGCTGTTGTCACATCCCAGTATCCTACTACCAACAATCAGCTAAGAACTTCGTTAAACCCTTGTCAACAAGCTACCATCTATGATGGAAAAGTAACTGTGCAACCTGTTCAGGGGAGACAAACCACTTATGCTGCTGGAACAACGAGAAAATACACACCTGGTGCAAGTGGAAGCAACACAGGGAAACAACGGACTATCATCTGTTACAACTAAAAAGGGGAGGGTCATATTGCCAAGCAGTGTACTAAGCCCAAGAGGAAAAGGAATGAAACATGGTTCAATGATAAAGTGTTGCTGGTTCAAGCTCAAGCAAGTGGTCAAGCTTTAACAGAGGAAGAAATAGCATTTTTGGCAGATCCAGGACTTCCTGACATTCAAACCTCTCAGACTGTCATCACCCACAATGCTGCTTATCAAGCCGATGATCTGGATGCCTATGACTCTGATTGTGATGAACTCAACTCAGCCAAGATTGCTCTCATGGCGAATCTCTCCAAGAATGGCTCAGATGCACTCACTGAGGTACACAATCCAGATAATCTGAACTATGACTTATTCAATCAAAGTGAGCAGATAATGATGTCTTCTGAACAGTCCAATGATGTGAGTCAGACAGAAACTGATATAACCAGTGATAGCAATATCATTCCTTATTCTCAGTATCTGAGTGAAACACAACAGGAAACTGTCCAGAATTCTAACTCTTCTGCTCAACAAGATGTCCTGATATTGTCTATGTTTGACCAATTAAGTACCCAAGTGACGCATTGCACCACTGTTAATAAAGCTTTTGAACTACCGAGCTTGACAGATATAAAGAAGAGGTTAAAGATTTGAAAGAAAAGCAAAATGTTGAAAACAGTTTTTCAGGATCAAATGAACAGTTTGCCGAGATTTGTAACGTCTATAAAGCAAAATCCATATCGAACAAGTGCAAGAAAAGGATTGTTTAATGAAAACAGTTTCTGAACTCAAAAATGATTTGAAATTGGAAGAAAACAGAAATATTGATAGAGAAATTGCTTTAGAAAAGAAAATTAAGCAACTTGACAACATCATTTTCAAAAGAGGTCAATCTGCACAAACTGTTCATATGATGACTAAATCCAAAATTTGTTATGATCATTCCTCTAAACAAGCTATCGGTTTTGAAAAACCTTTCTATCTGAAAAAGGCTCGGGAGTCAAAGCCAAAGCTGTATGACGGGAATACCATTCTTAAAATGGATACTATTGTGAATTCCTCTGATCTATGAAACATCAGAGCTAGTGTGCGCGTGCGTGCGTGAACTTTCAAACACCACACACATTGACAAGAACAAGATCCATTGGTTGAGAAACATAGAGTAAACATGAAACCCATCAACTATGCCATTCTTAATAATGACTATTACAAACGTTTTATTCGACAAACTCGAATTATATAGTGAACATGCCTATTAGAAACGACTTCGGTCCCAGCTTAGACCCATGCATTCTTCACCAACCTTCAAAGTTTAGGTCCGCGCGCGCGCGGTGAACTACGCAGAGCCGTGTGAGTGAGCGGAGGTGTGGAGGGCGGCGGGGACGACACAGAGATTGGAAATAGTGGCTTAAACGCCAGCTTACACGTGGCTTTGATACAGGGTTAGTGCAAAGAAAGAACCACTGTCATGGATTCGTAGACGACGTGATGGGCACGTGGGGGGTTTGGAAGCATAGCAAAGTCTTGTTTTCGAGATTAAATCGCGAGAGCGCGTGTGGTGAGCGACGCGAAAATAAAGATTTAAAAATAGATATCTTCAATAACTTCCAACTCAATAACTTTGGATTTGAAGAACTTGCCGATGTCCAAAAAGTCTTTTATCAAATGGAACAGGCCTGTCGACAAATCGCTGGAGTCCCAAACTTTCGAAGTAAAAATGAAATCAAATTTTTGATGAAAAGAATGACTCTTAGACTCTTGGCACAAGCCTTGATAAGGATATTGTAAAGACTGTTGTGAATCTTTGACTTGAATCCCAAGTGAGAAACTGTGAATGAATGTCAAAAGTGTCTCGAACTCAAGACTGAGCTTCTCAATAAAAAAGGATTTTGTTGATAAAGAACGTACGATAAACCTTGCAAGACAAGAGTTTAACAACTCTTTGAAAAACAATGCAATCACTTTGGAGAGCTGATTCTCAACTAACAAGAAATTTTCTCAACAAGAAAACCAGTGTTTTAAATCAAAATGCTCCGAGTTTTACTCATTGTTTGAATTAAGTGAATTGAGAAGAGCTCAGTCACAAGCGTAAAGACAAGTCATTGTCAAGTTTGAAAGAGCACAATTAAGGCCTTACAAAGAAATTGGGAGGATAGTTCAGTCAAAATGGACGTTAATGGATGAAATAAGAGACTCTTAACATTGACTTGTGAACATAGAGTGACAAAACTTGTTACTGAGAAGAGCATCATTGAAACAGACATAAAATCAACTGTTATGACTCGATTTAAAACCATAACGTGTTCAATAAAAGAACATGTGATGCGTTAATCAACAAGTCCAATATAAAGTCTGGGGAGTATTTCTGCAGTTCTAAAAGTCAAAACTTCAGCGTGACAAGGTTTTGTCATAGCAACCCTAAATAAATGAGTAAAGGAATCTTAAAAGGAAAAGCATTAGATAAAGAGGAAACTGTGACCCACTCTGTTGATCCAAAGTGTCTAAGGATAATATGGAACCAATCACACCCAAATGTTGAATAAAAGGACTGCTCACTCCTCGTATATTAAGCATTCCCAGGAAGAAGCATTGGTCCTTAAGGGATATAGTCAACAATAAAAGCAAATTATCCTCAAGATTCATCTTTTAGAGTCTGCCTTTGGGTATACCAAAGTCATTTAGGATTTTGCTTTCACACATCGTAGATCATAAGCTCTAGCATCAACAATGTTGTCCTCAATTAATTGAGGTCCACACCGAGTGCGCGCCGCGTGGATAAGGAAAGTTATGTTTGTGCCGACCATAACTCACATCCACCGAAAATACAAAACCAAACCCAGACTCGACTAATCAACCCATAGTTTCTAACAAGCTGTGTGTTTTCATTCTACCGAGTAAGACTTTCTCCATTGCACAAGCGTGATCACATGACTTCAGGCAATACCAAGAATGAGAGGATACTGACATCCTCTCCTCTCTCTCTATCTCTATCTCTCTCTCTCTCATAAGAATAAAAGTAAAGCTCACCCTAGAACGTAAAGCTAGTTTGAATAAAAGGAATGGTACTGTTAAAGTTTAATGATCTAGCGTTGTGCAGAATCTCAAAAAACAAGATAATTCTGATTATAGTCGTATTCACCGCGGATGATAGCAATGTCTTCTATATTTGTGTGTTGTCTAATTCTAGAATGATGTTGAAATTTCATGCTAAACCTAAGAAGAATAAATCTAAGAAAAGATATTTGGAACCAAACAGGACAAGGTGTTTCACTCAGATAGGATAACTTGGAGACCTCCCGGTCGGACCATTCACTCTTGTAGGAAAATGCTTGCTCTTTAACTAGGTATTACCACTACTAATGAAGTGCCTTGTTCTGATCTTGAGTGTGGTGGGGGGGGGGGTATGGAACCTAGGAAAACCAATAGTTCTAGACTCTGAATCACCCAAACCTGTGGTTAAATTGGTATACTCAAGGAAACCTAGGAAGAATAAGAATACTGAGTCCGTTAGCAAAACTATAGGTATTAAAACCAATGTCTGCTAAACAAACATGAACCCAGTAAATCTGGGATCCACAAAAACCATATTCCATCTACTTCTCTGAAGAAATGCAGGTTGTCCAAATCGTACCTTTGGTATTTGATTCCGGTGCCGAAAGCACATGACCGATGATCGCTCTCAGCTCACCAATTTCATCAGTAAATTCTTGTACATTAAATTCGACTGATCAAGTTGCAAAGATTAATGGTTTTGGAGACTATCAGAGTTGGGAATGTTACTATCTCAGGTTTCATTACTTGAATGACTTAGGCATAAACATTTTCAAGACGGATAATTCTGTCACACACCCCCTTCTTGAAGTGGCCTTTTCGTCAACCATACATGCATTAATCTTGCAATCTAAAGGTGTTGATTTATTGACGGGATCTCGAGGGGATAACCTTTATACACTCTCACATAGGAATATGATGGCATCCTCTCCTATTTGTCTATTGTCAAAGGCGTCTAAAACCAAGTCTTGGTTATGGCATCGTCGTCTATCTCACTTGAACTTTGGTTCTATCAATCATCTTGCACACAAGGACATGTACGAGGTTCTCCCAAGTCTTCAAGTTTGAAAAGGATCACTTAAATATGCATTAGGCAATTCAAAGAAACCTCATAAACCCAAATCTGAAGATACCAATCAAGAAAAACTTTATCTGTTGCATATGGATCTATGTGGGCCAATGCGTGTCGCGAGTGTCATTGGAAAGAAGTACATCCTCGTTATTGTCGACGACTACTCTCCTATTACATGGGATAAAGTGTTTGCGATCAAAAATGAAGCTCTAGCTTTTTATTATCAACTTTTGGAAGATGATCCAAGTACGACTTAACGGAAACCGCTGTCGGCAACAAAACAGATAATGGAGCTGAATTTGTTAATCAGACTTTGCATGAATATTATGAGAAGGTTGGCATCTCTCATGGAAAACATCAGTTGCAACCTATCTCGCAACAGCAAAACGTGTTGTGTGTAAGCGAAATCGTACCTAATCGACGGCACACGCACTATGTTTGAATTTTATGCAAAAGCTCCTTTATTTCTATGGCCCGAAGCGTTGCCACAGCCTGTTTATACCAAAATCGTTCCATATACTTTGGCATCAACGGTAAAACACCATATGAGATTTTGCACGACAAACCATTCCCATCTATCTTTATCTACATTGTTTTGGTGGCACTTTTGTACCCAAACGAAGGATAGTGAGAATTGGGCAAGTACAACCAAAGGCTGATATTGGATTTTGATTGGATATCACCACGAAGAAAGCATTCTGGATTTACAACAGACGTACCACACTCGAATAATTTGAAACCATTATATGTTGATTTTGATGAGCTGACGGGATGGCTCTGGAACACAGCAGTTCACGACCCGCTCTTCATGAAATACTCCTAGTACGAATCAGTTCAGAGACTCGGCCAAACCTCCTTCTTCACACCATTTGTACCACCTTCGAGATCTGACTGGGATTTGTTGTTTCAACCAATGTTTGATGAGTCACTCAATCCCCGACTTAATGTTGATATTCAAAGCACCAAAATCAATTGCTCCTATTCCTAAAGCATTGCAAACCTAACAAGCTGTATCAACTGTTCACCTTCCTCAACTACAGTTGATCAAGATGCACCATCACCAAGTAACTCTCATACAACACAAGAAACTCAAACTCCTATTATTTCTCATGATGTTGAAAGAAGATAATCATGATATTGAAGTTCATCCATAGGTAATGAGCGTACTTTCGGTATTCCAATTCATAATTACATCTGATCAATCTCATCATCAGACGTAAATCATTAAATGTGCCTTACCCGACACCAAGATTCTGACAACAATAGCAAATAGGACCTAAGGATCACCCACTTGAGAATATAATGGTGCTCTTGACAGACCAGTTTCCACACGACTCCAACTCTATGAACAAGCCTTATTCTGCTACTATGATGCCTTTCTAATCAAAATTTCCAGTTCGAACCCAAGAACTACAAAGAAGCATTAACTCAAGCATGTTTGATGTGAAGCTATGCAAGAGGACGTCATAAATTGAACGTCTGGAGGTTTGGGAACGTGTTCCTCCTCCTGACAAAGCATTTGTCATCTCTCTTAAGTGGAATCTATAAGGTAAAGCTTGATGAGTAGGGGTTATTCTGAAAAATAAGGATCTTTTGGTTCGCACGTGGTCTCGCAAGACAAGGTAACGATTTCGAAGAGTCATTCGCAATCCGGTTCCAAGAATAGAGGCTATAACGAATTTTTCTAGCGTTGCTGCTCACATAAACAAAGGTCCAAGCTATCAAATGGATTGTGAAGACAGCGTTTCTAATGGTAATCTCGGAAGAATTTATGATAGCTCAACCGAATGGATTTGTGGTTTTTCCCGACAAACCTAAACAACGTATACTCAGCTTAAGAAAGCTCTTAATGGGTTGAAACAACTCCACGTTGCGTGGTAAGGATAATGTTTGTCTTCTTCCTTGATATCCAATGACTTCTCCAAAGCTCAGTGGATCCTCTCTTTCATTAAACCATAAGAAGGCAACAAACTAATTCTGGTACGCAAATCTATGTCGATGATAGTATCTTTGTTTCATCTACTCCTGAACTGTGTGATCTATTCGCTAAAATAATGGTGCAAAATTCAAGATGGTCATGATGGTAAAATCTCATTTTCTTAGGACTAAATTCCTCAAAGTCCCAAGGCATCTTCATAAACCAATGTCATAAATATGCTCTTTGAATCACTAAAGAAAGAAATATGGCTATGAATCTTAGTGACCCATTGGATACTCCCATGGTGAGAAGTCCAAACTGGATGAAGGAAAAAGAAGGGAAAGCTGTAGACCATCCACACTATACGTGGAGGATTGGCACCCTCCTTTATCTTACAGCCAGTAGACCTGACCTACAATTTGCTATATGCATGTGTGCCCGGTATTAGGCTCGGCCTACCGAAAAGCACTTAAATGCATAAAAAGGATCTTTCGGTATGCTAAAAGGTGAACTCGAACATCGGGTTTTTGGTAATCCGAAGGATCCTTCCTTTTGCACTAACAGCATTTGCAAATGCGGATCATAGCAGGTTGTCAGATACACCCGTAAGTCTACATCTGGCAAGTAACAACTTTTGGGTAGGCAGAAAAGCGTTGCGATATCCAATACGGAAGCTGAATATATTGCTTTGTCCGGTTGTTGTGCTCAAGTCCTTTGGATGAGATCACAACTTACCGACTATGGCTATGGATTCAATAAAATTCCAATGTTCCGTGATAACAAAAGCGCTATTGCCTTATGCTGCAAGACAACCGTCAACAATCCAATCCAAGCCATATAGACATCAAGAGTTTCACTTCATCAAGGACATGTTGAGAATGGTGTGAACGAACATTACTTGTCAATACGAATATCAATTGCGGAACATCTTTACTAAAGCTCTTTAGGCCGAGAAAGAATTGAATTTCTTATTCAAGCAAGCTGGGAATGCGTAGTATTATTACGCCGATACCTGAAACAATTGCAATGAAGTTGATGAATAGTGGTGGTACCAATTCAAGATATCCCTGTATCATAAGTAAATATATAAAATCATAAAACCACAAAAAGATTTTTATTTCTTCAATTTTGAATATTGTATCAAATTTTATAAAAACCGAAAGAGAAAAAATCTAAAATCATAAAAACCATCCCAAAAAGATTTCTTTTATATAAATTTTTTTTAAAAACAAAATACAATAATAAAAAATGAGAAAAAATTCAAAAAAGAGAATTTTACAAATGGCAGTCTTTCTGAAATCATAACAATTACAGTCCTATAGAAATGATCATTCAACAATGATACAAGCGTGTAAATGAAGTTCGAGCAGAAGTTTCAAATTTTTCAAAACATGCCATATGATTTCTATTCATTCAGATAGTAACACCCTTTTTTCCTTAGAGGAAAAACAGTCGTCTAAAAAGACAGTTTGTTCCTAACAACGGGAATATTAATGCTCGGCATGGTCTTTTTCCTACGTTATGACCAAGCAAAGGCTTGTGATTCACTTTGGCAAATCACAACCCGGCCTTCCTATATCCATAAGGTAACGTTCAGTGCAATCTAGATAATAAATAAGAGAAATCTTATTTCTTGGTGTATTGATGTTTCTCACATACAAAATCCATTCCATCATCTGAAAATATTTTCAAGATACATTTAACTGTTTACTTCTCAAACAATGTCTACAAAGACTCTTTAAATAAGAAAACGGGTCATTGTTTGAGGGGGAGAGAATGTCAAATTTTCTTTGTCGATGATCAATGAGCTGTAAAAAGGGAAAAAAGATTTCAAACACGTGATATAACGTAATATCTCATGATAGAAAGTTAATTATGTTTAACTCTATTGTGCCTTATGTGTTACTTGTTTTATGCCTTTAGGGTGTGGTTTGCTAAATTATGTCTATAGGTATGAGAGTTCAAAACATTAAGGACCATGTGTGCTATTTGTCTAACTTGAATATACCTTATAAAACCTGATTTGCAAGATTAATAAGTAGTGTTAAGATGAGGGGCCAAATGGGTCAAAGATAAAAATGGTTTTTAACTCTACCACCCCCCACCCGTCCCCATCACTGTTCACGGTTATACACACTCTCACACACTCAAAAACACACACACGAACACACACTCAAATCGCACCCTTTTAATTCTTCTTATCAAGCATCAAATACAGTTAAGGTACACAAATAATTCGATGTCCTTACACATCTATAAGATCTTATCCTATTCGAATTGATTTTTCCATAGTGATTTGGATCTCGATCAACCCTAACTTTAAAATTAGGGTTCATCAAAATCGAAGCAAGATGAAATCTCGAATTGAATGAGGCGTTTTGCTTAGATTAGTGTATAGAATAATATATTCTCACAGTTTGTCATTAGGTTTAATTTCAAATGTATACTTGATTGATTTTGTGCTCGGAGAAAAATTAGGGATGTGCTATATGTTGTAGGTGTGTAGGCGAATATGTGTGGAATATCCATATTTGTTTATGTAATGTTTCTTCTCATCTAGTGATTATTTCTTGTTTCACTTCTCGAGTGTCTGTGTAAATTGTTGCTCGTTAGAGACTTTACTCAGTTTGGACCGATCAAGTTAAATGGACCGAACGAGTGTATAAACGTGAGGGCCGAACGAGTGACTTATAAATGGACCGAACGAGTGTCTAAACGTGAGGGCCAAACGAGTGACTTATAATACGGACCGAACGAGTAACTAAACGTAAGGACCGAACGAGTAAATCCTTGTAAGGACCGAACGAAAGAAAGATAGTGAGGACCGAACGAGGGACATAAAGTGAGGACCGAACGAGCGACAGTTAGTGAGGACCGAACGAACGACTCATAGTGAGGACCGAACAAGCGACTGGTAGTGAGGACCGAACGAAAGAAAGATAGTAAGAACCGAACGAGAGTCAATAAAGGATCATAAATAACGTTCTGTCTTTATCTTTAAATTATGAGCTTAGTTGGACCGGTAGGTGACCCGTTTATGTTTCAGCAATCATGCTCTTAATTGACTGATAAAGATTGGAATAGTGGACTACCAGTATATAAAACACCATCAAACAATAAGTGGGTAAAGTCCCGTTGGGCTAGGGTTTTAACAGGATCACCACTACTTTAATTCTCTAAGATAGATTATAATTAAACTAAAGGATGCTTTATGCAGATGCGTTAATTATGACAGGATTAATCGTGTCTAGGTCTTATGATGATGTCCCGTCTAAGTCTTAAGAATGATATGCTGATTCGAGATAAGTAAATCATTGCACTAAAACAAACAAACCAGCATTGAACCGGATTTAATATGGCTAATACAGTTTTCTATCATTTGGCTTGTACCGCTTTTCTATCTTCTAATCTTCTTCTTTTGTGTTTATTGTCTATTGAATTGATATTTGTTTCCACCAAACCTGTGCCAGTCTCTCAGGCTGAAACCCCCATATCATTAGACAATGTACATAGCATAGGTTTAACCAGTAAATAGACTAATTAAAATACTGATATAATACAGGATTAATGTTCCACTCTTAGTGTTCGACACCCTACTTACCGCGAACTCCATCTTGACCGGGTATACTGCTCGTTAAAGTGTTGTTTTAGGTTTGTCGGCTAAATATAAATTTAAAAGTTGATAATCAAATAATTGACCCTACACGACAACACATCAAGTTGTTTTGGGGTAACGAATTGATGGAAAATTCAAGCCAATTTATTATGCCAGCAAAACCTTGAATAATGCCCAAGAGCATTATACCACCACTGAGAAAAAACCTCTTGCAGTCCTTTTCTCTTTTGATAAGTTTCGTCAATATCTTGTCTTATCAAAAACTGTAGTTTACACTGATCATTCTGCTTTGAAGTATTTGTCAGCAAACAGGATGCCAAACCAAGGCTTATTAGGTGGGTACTACTCCTTCAAGGATTTGACATTGAGATTAAGGATAAAAAGGGGCGGAGAATTTAGCTGCAGATCATTTATCAAGACTTGAGAACCCAGATTTAGGAACATTCACGGAGGAGGAAATCACTGATGAATTTCCCGATGAACATCTTATGATATTAAAAGCCGAGCTCAATAACGATGAACCATGGTATGCTGATTATGTTAATTATATTGTTGGAAAGATTGTGCCTCCAAACTGGACACCTGAAAAAAGAAGAAGATTTTTCTCTCAAGTTAAGAATTATTTTTGGGATGAACCCTATGCATTCAAGCTATGCTCGGACAATGTGATGAGAAGGTGTGTTGCTGTGAATGAAACCCATGAAATCCTGACACATTGTCATTCTGGACCAACTGAAGGACATCATAGTACGATGCATGCCAAAAATCAGGGAACATATCATCAAGGAGTGAGATGTCACAGAACAATATTCAAGTATGTGTTGTATTTGACATATGGGGGCTAGACTTTATGGGGCCCTTTCCGGACTCTAAGGGGAATAAATATATACTAGTAGCAGTAGATTACGTTTCAAAATGGGTCGAAGCTCAAGCTCTTCCTACAAACGATGCTTGCGTTGTGATTAGATTTTTGAGAAGACTATTTGCAAGATTCAGAGTTCCTAAAGCTTTAATTAGTGATCGAGGAACACATTTCTGTAACTCTCAGTTAGAAAAAGCCTTGCAAAAATACAGAGTGACTCATAAACTATCTACTTCATATCACCCTCAAACCAACGGACAGACTGAAGTGACCAATAGAGCTATAAAACGTATTTTGGAAAGATCAGTGGGGTATAACCCAAAGAATTGGTCAAAAAAGCTTGATGATGCATTGTGGGCATTCAGAACTGCCTACAAGACACCTACTGGATGCACCCCCTTCAGATTTCTTTATGGAAAAGCTTGTCACCTGCCTGTGGAGATCGTACACAAAGTCTATTGGGCACTGAAACAATGTAATATGGATCTCACAGCTGTAGCGAAAAACCATTTCATGAAACTTAATAAATTAATGAAATTAAGAGATGGAGCATATGAAAACACCCGGATCTACAAAGAATAAACCAAGAGATGGCATGACTCAAGGCTTCTGGGAGATAAAATTTCAAAGCAGGAGACAAGGTATTATTCATTTTTATTGTTTTTCGCATTTTAATTGTTTGTTGGGCACCGAGGACGTCTTCCCAGACACTCTAAACGGCGTAATCAAACCCCATCTGGATACGCGTATAAGATGTCTGGACATTATCATTTTTAAAACTAAATATTTAATTTCCAGTAATTTATTATTTCTACAAGAACAATATGGCGTATCCAAGGGTTTGGGATATGGCGTATTAATCCATGTACAGTTGTATGTTTAATTGTTTTCTTGTACCATTGTAGCGAGATACAATTTGCACTTGTCTTCTAAACTTTTATACATGACCTTGCTGAAACTATGATATGTATATGCTGAAAAAGACATGTGTTGAACTTATCCGCATGCTGAAGCCCATCAACACACTTTTCCCAAGGACGCGCTTGAGAGTTATCTCGTGCAAAACATCAGGGAGTTTTCCGTTCTAATTCTATTTTCCCTTATTATTTAATTGTTTTATCTATACAATGAGGACGTTGTATAATTTAAGTGGGGTGGAGAATTAGAACGTACTTGTCTTCTTTTTACAAAATAACATGCAAAGTGCTTAAAAACGGTCAAAATTTAAAAAAATTTAGCATGACTTTTGTAAAAATCACTAGTTACATTACCTAGCGCACTATAACCCTTGATACATATTGTGAGAATTATGCCTATTCCGTTTCCAACCGTCTACTAAAATTCTACAAAATTATGAGTGTGCCGGTGATGTAGTGGACTTTAAAACTTGGCCTTTTATATCACTCGAGACCGCCATGATTAGTACTATGGATTTAGATGGAAGAACATGTTCAACTGATAAATTTCTGGGATTAAACCAAATAGCCTACATGACCATAAAAATACTAACCACACAGTAGTTAAATCTCGTGAACCCTTGAGTACTCTCATTTTAAGTGAAAAATCCCCTAAACAACGATTGAGCCATTCCTTTCTTTTTTACACCAATATTATATGCTTCGCTACACCTTTGCACCTTAGCCCTACCGTGTAAGATTAAGCCTATGTCTCTATGTTGCTAGTTCAGTTCGTGTAAAGTTTTGTATTTCCTGTGTCAAAGTGAAATTTTTCTATCTCTGTAATGGTCGGAAATTGCACAATGCAATGGGAAAAATATGTAGCTCGTAAGTTTCGCTACTTTTGCGGATTATAGAATATGCCCGAAGATGAAAGCTAACCAGGAAAAGATTATCCAGACAAATTTATAAAAGTGAAGACGGTGGAATTAAACCGAGATTTATGATGTATTCAAAAAAAAGAGGAGAGAAGAAGAAAAATATCACTTCAAAAGAGTTATACAGGAAGGAATAACATAGAAGGGATCAATTATCGTTGATAATTACAAAAATCAATGATGAAAGTCTTGTAAAAATGTGGCCGATATCACCACTTATTGTAAAACTATGTAAAGAGCGGGATGTAAGGGAAGTTGACCGTTATGGGAACACCAACTTAGGTTGTCTTTATCATTTCTATGATCGAGGCGTCTGTCTATATGTTCGAGTCTTTGTCATGGAACAGTCGGGGGAAAGTTACTAGCTACCGTACCTTATTTGTTGGCTTAATCATTTGTTTTTGAATTTTACTTAACACCCATTTTTCTGTCCCTTTTCCTACAACTAACCTAGGGTCTTACGTGAATGAGGACTTGTTCGAATGAATACATGTCTATTCAGTCGTTAACGGTCGTGTATGCATGTCTCATCGCCTTGTTGATGACGACTTTCGTAGAAAGTTAGAAGCTCCCTACCTTTATATCGTTCTTCAATCTTAACGCTGTTTCACCCACGAACAGGAATGTGTTCGGATGTTATTAATTCTGTCCGTTACGACCGTGTAATGTACGATATAACGTCCTTGTTGGGGTGGTACTTATGGGAAATACTGTTGAATGATCAACCGGAAGCCTTCTTAACTAATTTAGCGTTTGACTTGTTTCATCCTCCACTTTAGCGAGGAGATGTGATCCTTGCCAAGCCTATGATACAAACTAATCACGACCGGACAATAGACGACTACTTATATGTTTGCACACCAATTATTGAGTTGACTAAGTGTTTTCATTTTCATAGTTTGCGCTAGGACGCGTTATGTACAGGTGATCAGGACAAAAAGATGCTTAAAGAGAAAATACTCAACTTCGTTGGACACATTTTCAAATAAAAATAAAAACCCCATAACGTTTTCTAAAGTCCTACTGGAGTACTATAGGATCAAGTGGGGATATTTGATAACATTAATAACGTCATATTATTATATCATTTAATCACATCTATTTTGCACTTTATATCATTTGGCATTATTTGTACTTAATTGCTTTAATTTATTTAAATACAGTAATTCATGAGTGTTTTGTGAAGACAAGCTAAAAGACGCATAATTTAGAGCTAAAACGAAGACATTTAAAGATTGTTGAAATTTCACCAATACGCTGTATCCAACTTAAGAGATACGGTGTGATAACCGGTAATATTTCCAAGGTTAAGTATTATAAAATATTATAGTTTTGTATTTTGAAGTCTTTCGATCTTGTCAGTTTTCCTGATGAAAGCTAAAAAGTTAACCCTGTTGACTATTTTTGCGTAAAACGATTTCAGTTTAACGAGGAGTCTGATGAAGTATTGAGTTCGTGAATGAATCATTTTTTATTTGTTTTTTTGTTTTAGAATGGATTTGAGGTTTTCAGTGCTTTCCGGGATGTTTTCCCGCGTTTAGCGAAAAATCGTCAAGCAACGCGTACCGGCACGACAATTTATTCGAGTATGGAGATTAATGAAGTTGGAATGTGTTAATGGGTTTATTTATTTAAAAAATTCATATTAATGAAATAACGTTGATTTAAATTGTAAATCGTGAGTGTGAGATTTGAAAATTATCAGAAAAACGGCTTTTTTTGTTAAATTCGGTAAAAGACTGTAACGATCGTAAGAAGGTGAAATGTTGGTTGAAAATAATTTGTCAAGTCATATTTTGTGATTTGGATTGTTTTTAAATGAATGAGCAAGGTTCGGTTGAGTTTTGTCAAAAATTCATGTTTTCGGTCCGGAGTCGGCCGATAACGGCTCAAAATAGATTTTTGTAGCAATTTAAGGTGATAAGTGGCATGTGAATAACCCAGGTTTATGGAAAAATGATTTTAAACGCAATGGAAATGATAACTAAGTTTGTTTGACATTTTAAATAGATGAAAATTGAGTTTTTAAGTGATCCCGACACAAAAAGGAAGACCCGAGGCCTCCGAGGATGCTTGGACGCCTATATGGGATAAAATGGGACAAGAAGGCTAAAATTTAGCTAGTATGTTCCCTTGGTACACATATATTCCTCCACCTGAACAAAATTTTCATCATTCTCTCATTTTCAAAATAACAAAAAAAAATTATCTCTTCCTCTCTCTCTCTCTCTCTTTACAAATCGAATGAACCACAAGGAGGGGAAAAACAAAGATTTTGAAGATTTTCACAAGAACCCGGGTAAGAATAGTAGTGGTTGATAGTTAAGACTCGTTTCCTCGCGCTCAAAACCGAACCAAGTCATCCAAACCTGTAAGTTTTCTAAAATTTGTTAAAAGTTGTACTTTGTGGTTATTATAGTATTAATACACTAGTTGTAGAAGTTAATCGTCAAAAAGGTCAAAACTTGAAATCGAAAGTGTAAAAAGGGGTGCTTGTTCGACGGCTAAAAAAAGGAAAGAAAGAAAAGATTTTTGAGTTTAAATAAAATGGTTGTTGTAGTGGTAATTTTTCATTTTATGAAAATGCTAGAATATATTGTTACCGGGAGTGGTTCCCTGTACCAAAAACAGGATAAGCATTATTTGGGGTATTAGTTTTCGGTTTGGGCTTGGCCCCTAGTATGGGTCCTTTTTTATTTGTTGTTTGTTGTGATGTCCGGCCCAAGGTGGTGCGTGACCCACTTGTTTGCTGATTGGAACGTGGGATATTTAAGTTGGTTAGGATGGATCGAAATAATGGGTTTGGTTTGTCTTGTTATTAGGTTTTGGTTTGGTTTCGGCTATTTAGAGCTTATGATTTTCGCTTATTTGATAAGCCTATGGCTATTTGGTTTTCAGCTTATATAATAAGCGTATAGCTATTGGTTTTCATATTTAATTAAGCTGTATAGCTATTTGGGTTTGCCAACCTAGATATTAAGCTAGAGCTTATTTGATTTTGCGTAAATATTAAGCTATGGCGATGATTAGTTTGATGCTAAGTTGTTTATCATAATATTCACTGTCATAGAGCCCATATGTCAACTATGAAATATTGCACAACTTTGGGTTAAGGTCAAACATACGAGCTCACCAACATTATTTTATGTTTTTGAGTAGTATTGTTATTTAAAATGGTGGTGGAGGTCCCTGATTCCAGCTGGCTCACAAGATCCATAGCCACATGCTCATACCCGACCGACAAACATAAAGACATCATGAAAGCTCAAGTACATGTTTCAAGACTTCCGCTACTCTGATACCACACATCTTTCTAGAAGTGTCGAAGTGTTAAAGTTAAAGAATTTCAAGAAAGATGCAACATTAAAGCTTTTCAAGAATGGTATGAGCATGTCGGTCCAGAAGTCGCAAGTCCACAAGATGGCAAAGTTTCAAGATGGCAAAGAGATTGTGCTTGGTTGATGATCTCAAGATGCTCAAGATCACAATGTCAAATACAAGTTCAAGGAACAAGCTCAATCCAAGAAGTCAATGATCACTACAACATATTCACAAGAGAAAGTCAAGAGTACGAGCTAAAGACTAAAGATAAAGCATAGTATGCTAGGTTTAAAGTTTTTAAATTGGAGTGACCTCCCTTAGGGGGAGATTGTTGGAAACACGAAAAGTGTCGGTCACTTCCAAGTTGTAACAGGTCTTAGCTCGTAGTTAGTATCATGATTAGATTAGTAATCTAGTCCGGCCCAAGGCCCATGGGAGGCCCAACTTAGCCCATGGCCGGCCTCCATAGGAACTATATAAGTCCCTCTCCTAGCCTTGGAGAGGGTTGGTTGTTCCATTTCACTACATTTCATTTTATACAATTCATCCATTTTCCATCCAATCTCTCTCTAACATCACAACCCACATCTCACTATTGTTCTTGGTTTGATCTTAAGATTACTAGTAGTCTTCACCTGTTCTATGGGCAGAGATTGGAGAGAGTAGTTTGACTGGACTTGAGTTAGTGCAAGAAACGACTGGTAAGGTAGTGTTGGTAAATGAAAAGCCTAAAGCGGTGAGAGATCGTCAAAAGAGCTATGTTGATTATAGGCGTAAGCCATTAGAGTTTGAGGTGGGTGACCGGGTATTGTTAAAGGTAACGCCTTGGAAGGGCGTAGTTCGTTTTGGAAAGAAGGGTAAGTTAGCACCGAGATGTGTAGGACCGATTGAGATCGTTGAAAGGATTGGCCTTGTAGCTTATATGTTGAGTTTACCTGAGGAGTTGAATAGCGTGCATGACACCTTTCATGTGTCAAATCTAAAAAAGTGTCTGCGGATGCTAATTTGCATGTGCCATTGGATGAGATCAAGGTCGACAAGACACTTCGTTTTGTCAAGGAACCTATAGAGATTATGGATCGAGAATTTAAGAAGTTAAAATGTAGGAGAATAACGCTTGTGAAAGTTAGGTGGAATTTGAAACGTGGTCCTGAGTTTACTTGGGAACACGTAGACCAGATGAGGATTAAGTAACCATAGTTGTTTGTGGACCGAGTTGTTGAGCCTGCTAGTTAAATCTCAGGACGAGATTTCCTCAATGAGGGGATACTGTGACATCCGTGATTTAATTAGGCTAGTGATACCTTTAGAAATGGCTAAGGGTTCATTTTATGTAATTTCCTGTGTACTATGTGTCATATATGTATGCTAAATGGTTTGAATAGGTGTATGATATCATTTTGAGGTGAATGATCATCTCATTTTGAGTGTGTTTGTGTTTGGTGATGAGTATTCCATTTGTTCACGTTTAGTGATAATGGAAAGAAATGGCGTATTACATGCAATGCTACATCAATAGTTGGATGATTTTGTGTTAAGCGTTTATGGGAAAGGTATCATTTTGGAAATAAGTAAAGTGAGTGAAATTTGGATATTTATAGAAGACTTTGTAAATATAGAATGTGAAATTTGAAATGAAAAGTTATTTTTTAGAATGTTTAGTAAGTAGCATTTATGTAAAAAGGTTTACCTAAATTAGCTTAGGTTTTTATAAAAACTTAAGGTAAAAAAGATAATTAGTTAATTAATAATTAAAAAAAAATTATATGTATGTATATGTAGAAATCGGCCCAAGAAAGGAAAAAGAAAAGAAAAGAGATTTTGGGCCTTATCTTAGGAGTTTGATTAGGATTATGTAACTAGTTTGTTAGATAAGCGATCCATAAGCTAAAAATGACTCATTCAACCCCCATATCCCTTTTGAGTCGACTTCTATCCCTAAGAACAAGGAGAACAAGAATTTGATCCAAGGTTTTGCTAGGGTTTATGTTAGGAACTAGTAATCAAGAGGTATGTATCCTTAACCTAGTTTAATTCTTGCATTCATGTAACATGTAATGTGATGGATCTTAGGGTTTATAAAAATTCAGTAAGTATATAGAGTTTTATGATCATATTGTGTTTAGGGATAATTTAGAAGCAAGATTATGCAAACGGTGCGTTTTGATTTGCGTTAGATCTTGATTTAGGGTTTTGTAGAATTAGGGTTGTGTTAATGAGATGATATCTCCATGATGGTAACGATTTTTAGTGTGTTACTGGTGTCTAAACAGTAGCCTAAGGAATCTATTTTTCAAAAAATCTGGCCTCAAGTTGTTTTAAGTTCGAGACGTCATTCAAATATTGATTACACTAAAAGTTGTCAAAACAATAAATACGGGTCTGAATTAGGTCATGTTTGGGAGGGTAAAACCCTAACTTAAAAGTGGAATTAAGGTTAGATAATCAACAGTGGTTAAGTTTAATATGTATATAAAGAAACCTTAGAAGATTAGGCTCTGGTTGTGTGTCTAAGTATGGTAATGAGGGCCATACATTTTAGTGTGCAATCAGATCCGAATTGGGATAGTTTTGAAGTTGGATTTTATTTGGGATAGTTGCACATATAATGGGAACTTGAGAATCTCAAGGTAATTAGTAAAGTCATAAATGAACTTAGGTGAGTTTTGGTATAATTTATGAAGGTCGACAAGTAAGGTTTTTAAGTTAGTAAAAATACATTTAAATTCTGCATTTCTGAATAAATTGTAGATAACTAGTGTAATGTGTTAATGAGGTGGTTAAGGTTGGGCATACTGTCGGGGTGACCCATGATGGTTAATTAAACCCTTAGACATCCATCATATGTGTGTTACATGGACGAGAGCTTTTAGGTTGGTAGCATTTAACTGTGTTTATTTATTTGTATAGTTGCGTGATAGGAATTGGAAGCTACGTTTTGAGCATTCAGGTGAGTTTCATAATCCCACTTTTTATTGCGTTTTAAACTTGGGATGGAAATGATGCAAGTGTTGAAATGAGTTTTAAATTTCTGTGATTATGTGTTAGTGTAAATGCATGGACTATTATGTGACTAATATGCATTATGTGCTACATGTTATGTGATGTGATATTGATGTGTGGACTAAGTCAGGAGGGTTACTAGCGAGTATCCATGGCCTGTTTAGTGGAAGGAGTTGTTGCCTAGTTAGGAGGATTACGTGCGGGTATCCATGGCCTAAGCTAGATGGAAAAAGGATTTGGTATGATCCATGAGCGATTGAGGTCGTTTGCTTGGTGTTTGAGTAATTGATTGGATTGACTTGCATGTACTGTGTTTGGCATGGCAAGGTTGGTGGTTTTACTTGCATGTAGGGGTGTTAGGCATGTCAAGGGACATCGAGTGTTGGTTATGAGGGATCGGATGGGTACGCTTACCCAGTATATGATTTGTTGATTTGATATGATTGGATTGAATTGCATGTTAGCTTGTATGTTAGTTAGCATAATTGTCATGCAAAATGTGTTGTTTTATAATCACAGAAATTTGTTAAATTGTTTTAGAAATGTATTGGATATGTGTGTCTGAAAACCTATGTTTCTCACCAATTGTTGGTTGACGTATAAGCATCATTTTCAGGTATTCATCAGGATGAGGTTAAAGTTAGGAAAAGTTGCTAGATGGACCGTAGGCAGCTAGCGAAGTTTAGTTATCTAGATTTCGTTATTTTGTTTTGGATGTATGAATGTTTGCATGTCATGACGTTGACATGAGCTACCTTCATTTCAATGTCAGACGCCTTTTGGATTTTGTTGATGTGTTTGGGTATTTTCATGACACTGCGTGTCTATACCTTAATATCATAGCCAGATTGTTATAGAGAAGTAGAGAGTAGAGACAAATTAGACCTAGGGTCATTCATGTGAGCATTTATGGGCTAAGTGTTTGATGCTTATAACTGCTAGACGTACCCTCATTTTTGCATAGCTTATATATCTGTATTTTGCTAAGCTTGAGGCAGTTTAGTTATTTTGCCTACCAGTTAACTTAAAAATATATAAACTTTCTATAGTAATTTAGCTTATGTTTTATCCCCCACCGTAAGAATTCTCGTTAGGAACCATTTTTCCAAATGGACTAAGCGTTAATAATGGGGATGGGGGGGGGGGGGAGGGTTGGGGGGGTGGTGGGGGGGAGAAGGGCCTCTTGTGCATACTGAAGGAGATAGGATGAATTGGTCGTTTGTCGGATGCGGGAAATAGGGCTGGACCCGCGAAGTCTTGGTGAATCTTGCGGAGGCGAAAGTGTCAAACCCAACGGAGCCCCCCCCATCATAAGTTTATCCATCCTTACCTCGTTCCATGTTGTTAATGAATATTTCTTTCGTATATTTTTATTTTGGGAATTGATGCGAGATTTATCGATCTTTATGTGTTTTTTTCGATTTTATTTGATATAAGAATTATTATTTGACGAGGACACCTTTATGTGTTAAGTTTGGATTGGGTTAAGATGTGAAATGTGGTATAATGTGCTTAAATGTGAATTATGATTGAATGTTATCTTGAATACATACACGTAATGACAATAGACACGATAATAATTATTATAGTTCACATAGATTATAAAGCATACACACGTAGACTTGAGACCATGATTGCATTTATTTGTTTTGGTGGTAAGGTGTAGTGTAATATGTTATTATATATTGTATACATGATAAGGAAGTGGATGGTTAGTGAGAATTAATTCTCTTACCTTAATTGGAAGGAATACTGTTAAATGAGTTATATAGATATAATTTCTCTCTATCTCGTATTGGCGATACTAGTATTATTATCATTATTGTGGATTTCTCTTGCTCGTATTGTTTGTTCGGATCTGCTCTTTCGGATATAGGCGCGTTTCGTTAGTTCTTTCGTTGCATTGATTACTCGTATGAGTATCAAAGTTTCTTTTAAGCACCTAATTGTTCCTAGACATATATGTGGATCATTACTCTCTACTTTGTAATACCCTTGGTGTTCGTAACCCGTTGGCGACGTGTTAGTATCGATGCTTTTAGGTTTGCCTCAGTATTGAGCGTTATTTGGATAAGCCTTATGTTTTCCTTTTGGTACGAACGTCCTTGCATGAGTTTTCTTGTACGAGATCCGTTTGATTTTAATTTTGAGTATAGTGGTTTCTGTAACTATTTATATTCGTTTTCAAACAATAAAATTGTTTAGGGGTCTAAACATGACGGTGTTTTACGATCCCTTTTGGTATATGGTGCCTTTGTTTTGAGTAACATCTGTTCATAATTGATTCTAATTATAAAAACCCATTAGAAGTATTGTGTGGTGTTCGTGAGGCAAACCAATGTAAAAAATGATCTTGTAAATAGATTTTATTTTATTATAAAAAACAGGTTTAAAGTTGAATCATAGTGGTAAGGTAACGAAACACAATAGATAATCATCTCTATATTTTTATGACAACAAGAATAAATTTTTTAAACAAAGAATTGCATTTAAGCACAAATTCATTATGTATTTAAAATTGATTTTTATAAAAACATAATTAAATTTGGCCTTGATCGAGTAAAGTCGATAATTGGTAAAAGAATTTGCCGACTAATTTTTGTATTGATATTTTTTTCATTTATGTTTTCATTATACCGAGGTACCCTGTTGAATTTATTTTCGCTGCGTTTTACACTCGTGTATATAACTCTCCTTTTTCATTCAAATAGTATTCATATGTGTAACCTTTGCCCTTTTGTGTTTCTGAAATTTCGATTAATTACCTTTGACTATTTGTTGCTATTGTCCAGTTAAGTCAGATTTTGTACCGTTTTGACGGAGGGAGATTTTATGATATGGGTGATGATTGAGGTTTTATAGTGATTAAATGATCCTTTGTGGAAGTATTATGTGTTTTTGTATTCCAGGGGTCGACCCGTGAATATTGAAAAATGCCGAAAAACGAGTCTGACACGTCCGTTAATGTCCAAATGAGTTTTGAAAGGGTTTAAAGTGAAAATCTGTCGGTGTAAATACTCTAGGTTCAATGGAAATGTATTTTTCAGGGAATAGCAAATGCTAATTTAACTTTGGAGAATTTTTTAACGTTAATATTACGATCTTTTAAAGTGATCCCGACACTAAAAGGAAGCCCGAGACCACCAGGTTCCATGGTCCGTCAATAGGACAAGAAGACCCCAAGGCCTTTTCTAGAACCTAGTCACAATTCATTGCACCTTTTACTTATCCCATTATAATTTCAAAAAAACACATAGTTCATTTTTTCACAAAAAGTATCTCTCTTTCTCTTCCTCTTGTCCGTCCGAACCAAGCTACACACACATATTATACTTTTGAACTTTTATCAAGAAAACATGAATACATAAATATTTGGGGTTAGTGCTCGGGTATTCGTTAAACACTTGGGCGTTGTCCGTTCTTGCGACATATACACTTTTTGAAGATTTTCTTATAAGTATTTCAAAATCAAATTTCGTTGTACCTTTTAGGGTTTATTTTGATGCATAGATGTTAGTTGTAAAAGTTGATCGTTGTGAAAATTGTTTTTTGGAAGCGAAATGAATAAAAAAGGTGTATTTGGTTCGTGGGTTGTAAAGAAGAAAAAGAGGGTTTTTGTAGTTTTAATGTTGTGGTCGTGATGGTTGAATAATATATGTTGCTAAGAATATCTTATTTTTATAAGATAGCATCGTAAACAAATCGGGCTTATTTTTAAGCTATTTCTTGGCTTATTTGGGCTTATATGCCACGAATAGTTTCCCAAAATCACTAGGAAAATGATTTGTTATTTTTGTAGTATGGGAGTATGTTTTGGACTAATTTTGAGGCAATTAATGGTAGTACCAAAACAGATACATAGTATATTATCTTATTTTAAAGCTTAATATACGTATTTTGGAGTTTATGGACTCACGGCCTAATAAGTCTATTGCGCCGTCGGCTTATTGGAGGCTTATTGTGGTCCGATTATTTCACACATAAGTATATACTTATATAATGTAAATGGACCTTGGTTTTTGGACTTGATCGTAATTTGGACCTTAAGAATGTCTTTTATTATTTTTTGGAACGGCGATTTTATTTAGAAACACAACCTAGCAATGAGCAGATTACAAAACAATAAAATTTGGGTTTTTATGCGCCATTCGTTCCAACCGAACGAGGCTTAGATCTATACTTACACCCAAAACAAGGAACTAAGTAATGACATAATCAATAACATCGACTTCGAAGGTGATTATCTCGATCAAATAGGATCTTGTATCGATAGCAACCCAACGACTACCAAATGGGCATACCAATCTCCTTCGAACATCTTTTGAGTTTGGAAATCCGACGAGATTGAAATCAAGCCAAGACTTCCATTCTGCATAAGAGTTCGAAGTTGCGTGTCCAAATTCCACCAGCACACAACCTATTAGGCAATGTCCCGAACCACTCCACACCTACAGAACAAATGGCTTGTCAATTCAATAGCATATATCACAAATGGGTACACGAACATATCCCTGAATGTCAATACCTCGTACGTAAAATGGTTGAACCGGTAGGTAAAGCATCGGTCCCTTGATTTTTCCAGTCCATGAACGTTGATTTTATATCGGGACACAGCTTTACCCCATCTAGTTTCTTCTCTAAAATTCGGAACAGGCATGAACGACAGTCGATACGGTAACTAGCATAGTCCACCGTAAAATAGTACCCTACTCTCCAGATACCAAATCTCCCCACACGCCATCTTCAGCCTGCAGGCACGATAGTGACAGAACGAAACCAATTCAACCCAATTTTCGAATTGATATGCTCGATACCCCCTCTATGAATTTCGACGAAGGAGCAACCAAACTCGGTCCGCCTATCTGTTGAGAAACTGAACAGAAACATCCTTTTAAGGATTCAAGCGCGAATAAACTGGGAAAATTCTTTAAAAAGCCCCTAGTATGGCCAAATGATCCAACCAGAAATTTGGTGGAGGTCCCCGTATTCCCATCTAAAGATTACAGATAAAACAAAACTTACATATCGTTTTCTATTGGAAGATCGAACTACAATACAAAATCGAAGCCAACATGATTGTGCCAGTAAGAAGTCCATTCCGAATGAATTTTACACCCACACCGCGAATAGCACATCACTTAAGTCCCCAGAGTGTATTTTACGGAGAGAACTTCCAAACGCCACTTAATCATCAAGCCTCTATTTAACGCAAATAAGTCTAAGATCCACCACTAGCCCTCCTCGTTTTTTGTCTTTCACAACATTGTTCATTTAACCCTAAGGAAGCATTTATACTACCCGGAATCGAAGCCATTGAAACAAGAAGACTTCTAATAGACTCCAAGTATGACGCACTTTTAAGGAAACATTTGTAAATAATAGAACATGTGAAAGACTGGAATAGATCCGCTCCTAAAACCGATTCAACAAGTTAAACACCACCAATATAATAAAGTTATATGGATTCCCTTTGGAAAGATCGCGTACATCGACTATTCTAACTATCTCTTGGCCATCTTGAACACGTGTCATAGAACCTCCCACTATAGTCCAAGATAGTAGAAAAGGACACTTAATAACAGACATCCTGACTTATTGGCAGCGATTGGATGACCTGAGCATCTTTCCCACATAATTCCCCATTATCTTACTTTTGTACAAGTTAATACATAAGGAGCCTAATCATGAAAAAGCATTTCAAAACGGGAATCAAGTGAGATATGTACCGTCACTGCCACATCCCCTAAGAAATAGGCATCATCCAGCATAGCGTCATATGCGAAAGAAACTTAAACATTTGATCTAACACAATACCATTAACATCCCCTCGTTAACGAATCCTTATAAAAGAAAAATGAAGGCTCTCATATTACTAGGATAAAGAGGAAGGGGATAACGGATCGCCTGTTTCAACCCTTTATATAATTAGAACTCATGCGTAGGATATCCATTGACATAGAATAAGAACCCTTAAAGAAGTTAGGCAACTTTGAATCCCAGTTTACGCCCATTTACACCAGAACGGAACTCTTTAAGAACAACATCATAAAAAATCCCATCTAATCGAATCGAATGGCCTTTTCAAAATCCGACCTTAAAAAATTAAGAAGTTTTCTTCTTCTTATTGGTACATTTAACCCCTGGAGAATCTCATAAGAAAAAACGGACCGTTCTAACATTGTCTTCGGCGAAAAATGCAGATTGCACTTCATTAACATTGTCCCCAAATCATTAACAAGCTGTTAGACAAAATCTTGGCAAAGATCTGTAGATACTTCATGAGGAGCTAAATAGGCTAAAGTCCAATTAAGCTATATTATAGATAGTTAATGGACCCATGTATGGCCTTAAAGGCCCAATAAGCAATATATAGAGTAGGTTATGAGAGTTTTGACAGACTTTTGAAAAGTGGAAATGTATTACAAGTGGAATTGAACGATATTTAAGGAAAAACGTGTTATAAACGATAAAGATTGACATTTTGGGATTAGTCGAAAAGTGTCGAATTTTTTGTGAAAAATATTAAAATAAGTTTTTGAAGACATTTGAATAACGTTGTAAAACGTACGGTCATGTCGAAATTGTCATAAAAGTTTATTCCTTAGAAAATTTTCTTAAAAACATGATTTTTGATTTTAAATAATAAAATAATATTTAATTATTTTATTTATTTAATAAATCACTAAAAGACGAAAAATATAATTTTTCTCGAAACTTACTCTAAGTGAGTATATTATGAGAGACGTTCCATTTTCAACCGGAATTATGATTATTTTGAAGTGACTAAGAGATATGAATGGACAGTCGAGGATATATTAATAATTATTAATATAAAATATTATTCTATCTTACTTATCTATTTCTCTCTAAATAGTATAAAGTATGTATTGATCGGAGTAATGAGATTGATTGATAATTGGTGGAAAATCGTCATCAACCATCACACCCACTAAAATTGTTTTGTTGGGTAATTGTAACAACGCGTCTAAAACTCTGATGCATCTAACGTGAAGATTGTTTTGGAAATGGGATGATTAAAATGGGACGATTAACTGGGACTAGGTCGTGTACGTGCGTCGTTGCAATTTGCTTGTGTGGATTGAGATAGGTGCTAAAGACATGCTTGAGTGAGTCTCGTAGCCCACTTTTTACTATTTTTACCGTTGGGGAAAATTATACTCAAATGTGTTGAAAGTTTGAGAATTAATCTGTTGCAAATGTGATTTTATTTTAGGGACAAGATATGTGCTTATGACAGCTATAGTGATATTATGAGTTGAATTACTTGCATGGACTGTGTTATGGCATAGAAATGTTCTGTGTGTACTTGCGATGTGCTGTGTTTGGCATGCCAAGGTTCCTGTGTGTACTTGCATGTACTGTGTTTGGCAATGCAAGGTTCTGTTGTGGTTTACGCCCTAAATAGTGCTCCAACTGGTAGGACCTTTAGTGTGCGTAAGTGATATATATGTGATTGACTAGCGGGGATGCTAAATGTCTTGGATTGTTTAGGATATATTTCACTGACATATAGCACTATTGTCCACTGTATGACAATATTGGCACAACTTTGGGTTTAAGGTCCAAACCCTATGAGCTCACCAACATTCCTTGTTAGACGTTTTTACGAGTATCATATCAGGAATGAAAGAAGAATTAGATTGGTGATATTGAGAAGCAGACTTAGAAGTATCCCATGTGGAATTTCATTTGAAGTCTGCTTTCTGATGTGTTTTGATTCTAGTGATATTTGGATGTTATGAGAATAAGTTTGGATTATGGTCTCTAGTGTGGCAAATTGGAATAATTGGGGAAAGAGATTGTGGATTTAGTTCTGCGATTATGGGACATCACTTGAGTTGTTCAAGGGTTGATAGGTCATCAAGCCACTTGGAGTTTATGCAATGTAGTTTTTCATCTATTTTGTATCTTGTGTTTATGATTGATCATTATGTTGGCTTTCCCAAGTTTCCGCCTTTGTCGTTGTGTCAGATTGTAAATCCAGAGCCAAGATTATAGAGAACTAGTGGATGTGCCAAGACTATTACTAAGATCCCGTCGTCTAGTAGAATCTATGTGCGCGGTGTTCCGCTTTGTTGTTCGCGGTTAGTAGCCTTATTATGTCAGTCATTGAAATGGAGTGGGAGCTGCAATAGTGAATATGGATGGGAACAGGATGCGAATAAAAGTACGGTGACCAGATGTTGTTATACAGTTGTATCACAAACTCACTTCCCACTTAGTAATGTTTGATTCACTTAACCAATCGATGTTTACACATAGGGTGGTGTTAGATTTGTAATCGGTATATAATAGATTTTGATATTCTATATAATGCGAGTCTTCCCACATACCTAACATGCCCAGGGTCTCCTTCGGTATAGATAAACCACCAAGAATGAGACCCAAAGTGTAGACCGGCCCTGCAGCCGGCATCACTAGGGATAGGAGAACGGGTGAACGGATGGTATAGGTGGAAGAGGGTAGAAAGTCCTAGGAGAAGGTAATGATGAGGCGTATTGATGATTTGAATGGTCAAAGAAAGAACCAAGTAAGGAGGAGCTAATGGGGGTATAAGGGAAGTTCAATAAAATGTAAGAGGGAGCCAATGAGGGAGCATCCGACAATCACGACGATCATCTGTCCGCAAGCAATTGTGCAGAACCACTTACCTGCCATTTTGGCACAGGTTAGTAACCCGAGGAAATGTTGAAATCAGAATGGAAATGGGTTAATGAGAACGTTCAGAGAACGTGGAATGTGATAGTAAATGGAAACCGGTAGGTTTTTCATATCAGGCAGTCTAGATTGTAAACCCTACGGAATATGATGGTAAGGGAGGTGTTGTAGTTTCTTACTCGTTGGATAGAGAAATAAGTCGTGCATGATATGAGTGTTATAGTATTGACCAAAAGTGAAATATATTGGTGGTTTATTCAGTGGTCAGGCTTTAAACGTGGTGGAACTCTACTCCTCAGATTCGCACGCTAAGCCGGGAAGTTGTTGTTAGTATGTCATTGGAATGACTTAAGTTTATGATGATACAAGAGTTGTTCCTAGACATGAGTATGCAAAAGTTTAAAATCGAGTATGTGGAATCACGCCAGGTCGGGCAAGCCCATGCTGCGTATACTGATAGGTTTCATGAGTTGGCTAGGTTAGTTCCGCATTTGGTGACTCCAGGGAGTAGGATGATTGAGAGATATGTATATGGCCTTGCTCCACATATCAGTAGGATGGTGGCAGCAACATAACCAAAGACTATACATAAGTTGTGCAGATTTCGGTGCACTGGAACCCCCCCCACCCGATGAGGCTGTTAGGAATAGATCAATTCAGAAGGTTGAGAAGAGAGGAAATATGGGGGAACCTAGAAAGGATAAGAATGGTAAGGATGATAATAAGAGGACTAGGACTGATAATGCTTTTGCTACTACTGTAAACCCTGTAGGAAGAGAGAATACGGGTACTTGGCCCAAGTGTCCATTGAACTCTTCCCCACCACCCGATATACTTTGTCACCTATGCTAACAACTGTAAACCACCCGGGTCATTTGGAAAGGGATTGTAGAAGTGTGACAAGGAATTTAATCTCTGTCAATGCTAGAACCACTGTTCGGGCATGTTATGAGTGAGGAGTACCGACCAAGAACTGCCAACTAGCCTAGGTGGACCAGGAGCACAAGACCGAGAGAAATCATCCAAATTAAGTTGTTGCTAATAACGGGGGTCAGGGTCGTGGAAACCAAGGGAACCAAGCTAGGGGTAGGGCATTCATGTTGGGAGCAGAGGAAGCTCGCCAGGATCCGAACATTGTGACGGGTACGTTTACTTTGAACAATCATTTTGCCACTACCTTATTTGACTCTGGTGCCGACTATAGCTTTGTTTCCACTACTTTTATACCTCTGTTAGGCATAGAGCCCAGTGAATTAGGTTTCAGATATGAGATTGAGATAGCTAGCGGGCAGCTAGTAGAGATTGATAAGGTTATTAAGGGTTGCAAACTAGAAATCGAGGGTCATGTCTTTGACATCGATTTGATACCATTCGGGCATGGGAGTTTTGATGTGATTATAGGTATGGATTGGTTGTCTAATCATAAGGCTGAAATAATTTGTCATGAGAAAGTAGTGAGGATACCACTACTAGATGGCAAGGTGCTTAGAGTATTAGGAGAAAGACCGGAAGAGAAAGCAAGACTTTTGATGAGTGCTAAGGCTAGCGATAAGAAACAAGAAGAGATTGTTGTGGTTAGAGATTTTCCTGAGGTATTTCCGGATCATTTATCAAGATTGCCACCTCTTCGAGAAATTAAGTTCCGGATTGAGTTAATCCCTGGAGCTGTACTGATTGCAAAGTCTCCCTGTCGTTTGGCACCTTCTGAATTGGAGGAGTTGTCGGGACAACTCAAGGAACTCCAGGACAAAGGTTTCATTCGACCAAGCTCATCGCCTTGGGGAGCACCGGTGTTGTTTGTGAAAAAGAAGGATGGTTCTTTTAGGATGTGTATTGACTATAGAGAATTGAACAAGTTGACTGTTAAGAATCGTTATCCGCTTCCTAGGATTGATGATCTATTTGACCAACTACAAGGGTCGCAGTTTTTCTCAAAGATAGACCTTAGGTTTGGATACCATCAGCTGAAGGTGCATGAGGATGAAATTCCAAAGACTGTGTTTAGAACTCATTACGGACATTTCGAGTTCACAGTAATGCCCTTTGGTCTGACTAACGCACCAGCGGTATTCATGGATTTGATGAACAAAGTTTGTAGGCCTTATCTTGATAAGTTTGTGATAGTGTTTATAGATGATATCTTAATCTACTCTAAGACTCGAGAGGAGCATGTAGAACACTTAAGGTTAGTCTTGGTATGTCCCACACGTAATGGCTAGATATGGAAAATGAAAGACGATATTTTTTTGATGGTTTTTTGAATGTCCACAAGGAATGATTTGGCACTAAAACTGATAAAAAAAAGCAAAGAGCACATAAAAAGCAGCAAATATAATAAGCTGCAGAACAAGAATTCAAAAGCTAGCAAAGGCAAAAACACTAAAAACTTTTACACTAAGGCACAAATAAGCTCAAATAAACTTAAGACAAATCAAATAAGCTAACTAACTCTAAATAAGCAAATACAAAAAGCAATTAAGCTAAATAAAATAAGATAAGCTCAATCAGTACTAACAGCACTACTACCAGTATTAACTACCAGTACTAACTTGAAGTTAGTACTGCTAGTTATATGTTAGTACTGTTGGTCTAAGTTAGTACTGCTAGCTTAAACAAAACACTATGAAACAAGAAATAAGCAAATAAGCTAAAACAGATAATTAACTACCCCTAATAAGCATTTAGGCATAAGATTAAGCAACCAGAATAGATTATAATGATAAATAAGCTAGAAAACTAAAACTGATGAACACTTGAAAATACTTTGAAAAGGAGAATAAGCTTAAATAAGCTTACTCCTAAAGACAGTAAAGGAAAATGGTTTAATCTACTCTAAAAAGCTAAGAAAATCTTAAATAAGCAAAAATAATAAGCTGATAAGCTAAAATGAACTACCAGTATTAACTGAAATAACTACCAGTACTAACTTAGAGTTAGTACTGCTAGTGTTAAGTTAGTACTGCTCCTAAAATCAACTAGCAGTACTAACTTGGAGTTAATACTGCTTGTTCAAAACAGCTTTTAACATTTCCAAAAATCATTTTTATTTTAAACTAATTAAAAACAGATTATCAAATAACAAAGTAAAACACTTATAAGCAAATTTCAATCAATAAAAAGCACTTAAATAAGCATGAATCAGTCTAGCAGTATTATCTTAAAACTAACAGTGTTAACAAATGAACTAACAGTTCTGCAATAAATAAGTAAAGTAAGAAAAAGAGAGAGACTTACAACACCCTTGCCCAAAACAGGGTCAAATAATGAATCTACAAGCTCTAGCTTGCATAAAACAAGCTAGTGAGAGTCCATAAGCCCATCCAGAACTGGCTTATCATCCATACAATAAGCTGTGGTATATTTGAGAGTGATTGGTATGATTTTCTCTTCACTACTTAACTTTTAGATTTACTTGATTAAAACAGCTTATAAACAAGCTGTTTAGAGAGTTCTTTGAACACAAAACAATATGATTTAAAAACTTAACACTGGTATTGTAAATTGACTTGAAAACTTAAATTTGCATTAAAACTTGGAAATGTTACAAAGCTGAAAATAAAAAGCTGTAAATGACTTTGAAATTTAAACTTAGATTAAAAATTAATTAGTTACTCAAAACTAAAACTAGATGCCTCAAAGGCTTACAAAAAGCTCTATTTATAGCCGAAGTCTTGGACTTGCAGCTTGTGCTTCTTTGGAGAGCAAAAACGAAGTGTGCTTGTTGTGTGAGGTGAATCCAAAGCAAATCCCAGCCTTTGATTTCATTTGTGCTTCTTTGGAGTCAATCTTAGCCATTGAAGATACTTGGGAAAGGTGAGGGATTGCCAACATGGCTTTTATACAACTGGGGGGGTTGGTAGTAGGGTGGATGAAATGATTTTAGCTAGGGAGAGAAGTGGTTTTGCAGAGGAGAAGGTATGGGGCGACATACCAGTTGTAACTGGGTTTTGGGGCGGGAAAGAAGACTTTTTTGGGGGAGTTAGCAGTTTGGTCCCCTGAAGTTGTATAACTTAAATGCAATCTCTACCACACGGTTAGCAACTTTGGTCCCACCTTTCTATAACTTTGTACTACAACTTTAAACTTTTTGGCAGTTTTAGGCCCCTTCAAGTTGTATTTTCATCTCTTCAATTTGATAGACCTTTTAATTTGCCCTTTCCACTCGTGCATGGATTTGTTTGTCTTATTGGTTTTCTTTTGTTTTGCTCTTTTTTTCCTTGAATATCGTTTCCTGCTCAAATAAAAAATGCAAACATACAAATACAATGTATTTTTGGTACGTTTTTAGCCATTTAGGTTCGCTTAATATGAAAAATGGTATGTGTAATTAAACACATATCAATGGTCATCTTCCAGATGGACGTGAAAACCGCCTTCCTCAACGGCGAACTGAATGAAGTTGTCTATGCTAGTCAAACAGAAGGATTTGTCGATCCAGAGCATCCATCGCATGTGTACCGACTCAAGAAAGCTCTCTATGGGCTTAAACAAGCTCCACGTGCGTGGTATGACAAGCTATCAGCGTTTCTAATCAAGTCAGGATTTACAAAGGGCGTGGTCGATCCAACTCTGTTCACCAGGAAAGCAGGCAAACATATTCTACTCTGGTACAAATATATGTAGATGATATCATCTTTGCCTCTACCAATCCCAAAGCATGCAAATTATTTGCATTTGAGATGAACTCAACTTTCAAGATGTCGATGATGGGACAAATGTCATTCTTTTTAGGATTACAAGTTTCTCAAAATCCCAGAGGCATCCTTTATCAACCAATCAAATAATGCACAGGAAATCATGAAAAAGTTTTGTTTTGTACCACATGCACACCCATTGACACTCCAATGGCGGAGCTACCCGACCATGAAGAAGAATAAGGAGGAAAGCTAAATGATCCTAACACGCTTTTCGTAGTATGTTGGCTCCCTTATGAATCATAGTGCATCTAACCAGACATAGTAATTTGCTATTCTGTAGATGTGTTAGCACGATACCAGGCTAAGCCTACTGAAATGCACCTTACTGCTATAAAGCGGGTCTTTCGATACCATGAAAGGAACCATTCACAGGGTCTGTGGTATCCAAGACTCCGACTTATGATCGAAAAGCTTTTGCAGATGCTGATTATGCAGGTGTCTGACACAAGAGAAGACCTCTGGTTCAGCTCAATATCTTGGACATCTGCTGTTAGCTAGTCTTCAAAAGCAGAAAGTACTCTGCCATCTCCACTACAGAAGCTGAATACATCGCCCTATCAGGATGCTGTGCTCAAATCCTCTGGATGCGCTCTCAACTACGAGACTATGGATTTGCGTTCAACAAAATTCCGATGTATTGTGACAATCAAAGTGCTATTGCTCTATGTTGTAATAGTGTTCAACACTCGCTTCTAAGCACACTTATAATTCGTTCCCACTTTATCAACAGAGCATGTTGAAAGGAAAAGTTGTATGATTAGTATTTCGTGAGACAAAATACAAACAGACTGGCAGTATTTTACAAGGCATTACCGAGAGAGCGCATTCGTCAACACTACTCCCACTGCTTGGAGTTAAACAAATGTCACCAGAGACTCTCAAGGAACTCCAGGATGAGTCTGTCTCCGAGTAACCAAGTGTTTCACATTGTATCCTTTGTATATTTGTGTATATTTGCAAAAAAAAAAAAAAAAAAAAAACTTAGTGTAGTATGGCTTGCAGTTATTTCAGACTGTAACCCGGTCTTAACCCAGAGACTTAATGTACGTTTCAGTGCAATTTTTCTTCACCACAAGAATTGTCCTAAGATCCCGAACAATTTTTCAAATAAACAATTTGTATTTATCAAACATGTTCGGAGTCACATGCAGACATTGAACAAACTCTTTCAAACATACACGGTCACGTTGAGGGGGAGAATCAGTTTTACTAACAGTTTCCGCAGGTTCAGTTGGACGCACTGTTGCGCTGATTCTAGTACTGCAATTGAAACGAGGCCCACAACCTACGTCTTCATATGGTTTGATCTTATTCACTACAATAAACTCCTATCTCGGTACTGTTTCAGATCTTGTTTAATATTCACATTGATATTAGTGCTCTGATTTATGCTCACCTCAATGTTTGGAGGGGAGCTCAATACATTTTTAAGTCATTAAAGATCAAAACCATACAAAAAGTTGCATACTTATGATCGGGGGGAGAAAATGTGACTAAAAAGTAAACCGGATAAACTAATGATTCGATGATCAAAATGCTAAGTCCATCCTTTGCATGTGCAAAACATCTTTAATATCGATGCGACATGTATAGGGAGTAAAAGTTCTTATAAACTCAAACAATGTCAAGATACCAAAGCTTTTGTGTTATACACAAGTATCTTGATAATTCAATAAAGAATCTTTTGTTTCAATGATTGTGTGAAAGAGATCTTAAAGGAATGCGAAGGAATGATATGTTGTACCACCAGGGTATTCGTAGAATACTCATATACTTGTCTTCGGACAGTATCCACTAGTGAGAATGACTCGTCTTACAAATACTTGTATGAGTTTGATGAGAGCCATGAGGCACTTCATATCTTTCGAGATATCTTTCAAAAATCACATAAGCTTTCTGATTTTAAACTCGTTTGTCCTAATAAATTTCACAAGCACATCGAATTTTTTTCAAATCATGTTTTTGCCAACTTATTCTTCTACGGTACTTAATTGTATTAAGAAATTAAAACGCTGAACATGAATTATACGGTATAGTCAGCAGATAGTAACCATGTACTGACTCATCACTCTTTACCATTCCAGTACGAACATCGGTTTAGATGAACAGCAAGCATAAAAACGAAAATCTGATACTTCGGTATTGGAGGACTAAAGGGCTTTGAGCGGAAAAACATGTCAATAAGGTTCTTTAATTGAATCTATCTGATCACAAGGTGCAGTATTCGTAACTGTATGTAATCGACACACCATGTTTTTTTCTAAAAACAAAGAGTTGACTACTCAGACAAACGGCTACTGGAAAAGGACATCAAATCCGTTCATTGAGTTGATAGTGTTCCTAAAACTAAAAGGTTATCATTGCACCTTTTTAATGCAACAAAGCATTGACTAGTCCATAGCAAACGGCTCAGGTAAAAGACAAATCAAATCCCGTTGATAGTTGAGAAGTTTGCTAAAAAACTAATATTGCTCACACTCAAAGATTTGAAGACATCAAGAAAGCTAAGTACATGAAGCTTCCATCCGCACCTCTGAAATCAAAGTTTTCTTCAAATGCTAAAGTCAAAATAATTAGAAGAAGAAAGAGTACTAAAGCTTTCATGATTACAGCAAGTATGAGCATGTCGGACCAAAGTTCAGCGAATGGCGAATTGAAGAGAAGATCACAAGTAATTCAAATAATCTGAGATCAAGATGAAGTTATCAAATCTAGTGTAAAATCAATTTCAAAGATAGAATATTCACAGAGCACAAATGCAAGACAAGTGAAGAACCGCAACGACAACGAGCTAATATGCTATGAATTCTAATATGTACGCTAAGAAGACCTCAAAAGAAGACCTCACTTAGGGGGAGATTGTTAGAAACACAATTTCACAGTCTAACAAGAGAAGCTCGGTCTTGAAGAAAACACGTTTCATAGCACTTAGGTTTAGTTGAATTAATTAATGATTCAGTAATTTAAAGTGGGTCTGTCAAAAAAAAGCCCAGGAAAAGCCCAACAAAAAGCTAGAATGGCAGAAACCTTTTTTGTATAAATACACCTAGTTAAGTCAAAATTTTACGGCGTAACACCATATCTAGTTACGCCGTAACCATATATTTAGAAGGAAATCTTGTCAAAGTTAGTGTTACGGCGTAACACCATATCCAGTTATATGCTGTAACCATGAAGATCCACAAATAAAGAATGAAGATCACGTACATATAGATGTTATTTGAAGGTTACGACATAACATCATATTTGGTTACGATGTAACAACTGCTTAAATATGGAATGCCGTGTATGATGGTTACGGCGTAACACCTTTATTGGTTGCGCCATAACAGATTCGATACCTATAAATAGAGGCCTCATCCAAGCTATTCTGACATCACTTTCTCCACAGCTAATTGGAGAGGCGACAAATGCTTCCAACCTTCAAAGAAGTCCACCTGGAGTCCAAGGGAGATGACACTTTACATACTTTTTGTATTTAATCGTTCAAATACGAATACTGTAAGATTTATGAGTTTTTAATCTATGATATCTTCTATTTCTTGCTGTGTTTACGTTTCCATGAGCGGCTAAGCATTTAAAGTGCTGGCCTTGTTATGTAGTTACTTTTGTTATGATTGTTTCCTTTTTAGATTATGGTTTCGTTAGATATTCTTTGACTATCGTGTAACCATAGGTTTTAGTAGTACGGGTGGTTTGGACCTAGCTTGCCCCATTATTAGATTATCTAGTCAATATGGGATCCAATGGGTACTAGGGAGGATTACTAACTCCTTACCTGGTGTAGGAACTAACCGGTCACCGCACTTATCAATTAATATACTTAAAAAGCACATGAACTCTTTCGAAGAGGGTTAATAGTCTTTATAGATTATTAGATTTGTTTTGGGAATAGTTGGATTAATCAATGCAACCTGGATAACCTACCTCCCAGATGATTTGGGACTGATTCAAAATCGCAGGGAGTATATGATAGACTTTATATGCATATTCATGTCTATCGACCTTAGAAACCACTAATGAAACCATAGTTTAACATTTCACAGGAAAATATTTTCATAACAGTAGTAATGAAGTAACTAGGTTCGCACGTTTTTTCTCTTGATATCTCCAACTCTTTTATTTTCAGTTATTTATTTTATTGTTATTTTTAAATCCTTCCAATTCAAATCAAAAACCATTTTCAAAACGTAACATTTCAAATTAAAACTAATTACAACTTAGCTCTTGGGACGACCTCAGATTTACCATTATGTACTACCCACGATCGGGTCCTCTGCCTGTTAATGCGTTTTCAGGTAGACGAGTTTTATAAATTTAAAACTTGGTAAAAATATATTTTAAAATAAAATACGCATCAGAAACGAGTAGTAAGATCCTCCCACATGGAGATGGATCTTGCAAGAAGACGTTCAAGCCAATTGCTAGCTTGATCGCGAAGGGAAAATTAAAATAAACGCAGGCGCGTTCTTTCCCTATTTGCACCATCATGGTCAAGTGAGTCCACAAGTTTTAAGAAATCCTTGAGGTGTTGGTTTGGATCCTCGGACCGAAGTCCGTCGAATGAGCATCCATTTTGCACCAACCGGATGGTGTCGAATCGAAGAGGTACCACATTGTTCCCTTCAGGGAGCTCAATGGTGTTCCTATAGCCCTCGTGGCTAGGTTTAGAGTAATCTCCAAGAGTACGGATAGGAATTGCGTCTCCCATGGTGGTTGACGAGAATGATTTACAAAACACAAAGAAGAGATAGACTACAAGAAAGCTAATATAACAAAAATAAAATCTCACTTGAAAGGATTCAAGCGAGTAGAACTAAGCTAAACTAAGTTCGAAACCTAACTATTTCCCGGCAGCGGCGCAAAAAACTTGATGCGGTCGTCGTTAGACTTCAACAAGAAGTTTTACAACTCCCTATGCAGTGTACTTAGTCGTTGCAGTGTAGTATAGGCAAGACTCGGGGGGTTGTTATCGTTCTAAAAGACAAAATTGTGCTTTAAATGCTTGTATAACACCCTGTGTTTTAGGACAATGTACGACGTTAATAAAGTCACCATTTATTTTTAGTATTGTACGCGTTTGTTTTTAATGGAAATCGTTACGTTAAATCGCGTAAGCTAAAAATGAATCAGTACTAAACGGGCATCAAGCAATTTATTGTTTACGTAATCAAGGGTTAAGCAATTATTTTGAGAATAATTATTAACGTTTCACAAGTTACTTTATCGGATACGTGAAAGTGTTTACGTTTCGCGATAAATGACAATAAATTAGGTTATTCCCCCCGAACCCTAAAAATTAACTAACGCTTCACAATTACCTACGTTTTTATACAACGTATCCAAAGTTTAAAACTATAAGGCATATGTATATATTTAACAATCTCCATATGATTATACAAGATAACAAATACTTTACAAAATACCAAGACTTTACAAAGTAAACTTTTATATAAAAACTACACTTTACTTTTAATTAAAAGTTTTACTTATACTTTCTTTTTTTATAAAATGCAAGTAAACTAAAAAGAAATAAAAGAAAATAAGCTAGGAACATCATCCCTAAACTTCATGGGATGATTCCCATTAGAAGGAATCAGAAACCTACACATTAAAGAGCCCTTAGAAAAACCCTCCAATGGTCCCCTTGATATCCACGGCATACCCCCCCCCCCCCCCCCCCCTCCTGGACCTTTCTAGTCTAACTTGAAACTAGAAATATCTTACATCACCTCCTAAAATATACAACAAGTGAAGTTTACATACTCTTTATACTTACAAAATTTCACTCTTTCTCTCCTTTTCTCTCTATAAGGCCACGGCTAAATAAGCCATCCTAAGCAAACCATACAAAGTTTTTCTACAATCCATACAACCCTTTACACATCAATCCTAAGACACACTAAAGTGTTTACAAGCCTTGGATCATCATTTGCAAGGATTAAGGAAGAAAAGGGAAGATTAGGGTTTACAACCTAATCTAGGGTTTTATAATCTTGCAAGCTATGGGTTTTGAGTCTAAAAAACACGGGTTTTACATTATTTCTCATCCATACATCCTTGCAAAGGTCTTCCTAATTCCTTTATAAACTTTTATATCATTATTTTTAAGTGTTATAAGTTAAAATGGCTAAATCATCACTTAGGACTTTTAAATATGTAAAAATGAGTTTATCACTTATGTTTATGAATTTATGCACATTTTTCTATGTCATATTTTGTCCAAAATCTCATAGGAAAAATTGGGATGTTAAGAAGTATGTTAACATATGGTTTAAAGTAAAGACATGTTAGGTAATAATTAGGGTTTATAGTTACTTAATTAATCACATGTGAAAAGTAATGAACTAAATTGTTTAAAAAAAAACCCCTTGTTACAATTGAACTTTATAAGGACTATGGAATGAACTTGGACATTATTATATATATCACATATGTTAAAAATAGCTATTAGTGTTTTTAAAGTAAACTACTAAATTAAATACTACATAAAACAAATGGTTTATTATAAAGATATACACATGAATACTGAGTGGCTGATTTTGAATCCTAAATTCATACATGTGGGTTTGCAAAATATGAAAATAATACGTCTCGTGACGATTTCAAAATGATAAGAAACTCGAAAAACCGATTTATAACGAAAAAGATACGTTAATTACGAGTTTACGACTATAAATACTTTTATAAAACTATTTTTATAAAAGTAACTATTCATTACAGAAACAATATTTTTAAAACATCAAAATATGATATAACTTATAATACGTAGATCGTAGTCGAAAAATCGCTAAAAACCTGAACTATAACAAATAAACTACGACGTTTACGATAATTTGAGAAAGTTTATAAAAGTAAATTTATAACTATGAACAGAAAAAAGCACTAATCTCAGTGGACATTATCTTTATAAAATAAATACATCTTTTAATAACAAAGACCGTCCTCGGAAGGAATCACTAAATCGATAAAAAGGATAAGTATTACGATTACGATTTTAACCGCTAATTAAACCCTAAAAAACGACTAACTTAGCTGTTGTGAACAGTAAAACACACTATTCAACGTGCAGAATAACAAAAACTGAGAAATGTAATATTTTGGTCACGTCACTTACTACGAAGTACGTGGACGTAAAGAAACGCGAGCAACGTACTTAAAACGACATTAGGTCATTTTTACAAAAAGTATATTTATAAACTTTTCACTTTAAAAATAATAATTTTACTAAAACGATTTATCGGTGATTATGCTATTATAGAATATTACGTGGTATCAAGTGCTATAATACAGGGTGTTTCATATAGGCCTCATCTGAAGGCGTAATCTACGAGTTGAGTTGGATTTAACGATTAAAGTGTCCTAACTCCTCTTACGTCATGTCATTACCTCGTTCATAAGATAGCCCAAACGATAGTACGATGTAACAACTATAAGATTATATTCAATGATATTAATTAAAGTACACGTTACTTCTACGACCTTAATTTTAAATAGGTGCATCTAAACGTTTTGCTTAACTTTTATACTGTGATTATTTGACTATCTGTACTCAAAGGAGAGTTTCGAAGCCGCCACTTTTTGACAGTTTTACTATTTAACTATTATTTTGGGGTAAAACATGCATGATTTTTATAAATCGGAACGCAATGTTATTAAATATAATATTATGTGTTTTTCCTAAGTCAGTAGCGATAACCCTCCTTGAGCCCATCATCATGAACTCGATCAATTGCATAGATGTAGTTGTTAAATTGCATTAAGAGAGCGCGAATGTTATAAAGATCAATTGGATTAACCTCACCGCCCGTTTGGGGTGGATTAGCTATCACCATCGGGAACGAACTTGCCATGTCGGACTTGAGATGTTGCGGGCTACAACCATCTGTGGGGCAAAATAACAGCAAATTTAGCAAATAAAGGTTGAGCTTCATGTCATAGAGCTTAGTGCAACAGTAATCTGGATTTGTGATTGTTGGCATATGTTGTAACAACAACAGGAAAGTACGTTAGCGGCCCTGCCATAATTAAATACATAAAACCTATGAATTCATCTAACATGTTTGTTGAACGTTTTAAAGCACATGTTTTTAGGCGGTCAATAGGCACGAGGTGCCACGGATGCAATGGATACATTTTTGGATTGCACACTTAAAGATTTATTGCATCATATTTTGGGAAATGAGTATATGTTGGCTTTTGTAATATTAAACAAGGAACAAGTACAGCTTTATGCTTTTGTATTAAGTCTTTATAATTAAATCAATGTATCATTTTACAACGACTTTTTTGTGTCGTTCTTATAAATATCTAGTGCTGTTGACCTTGAAGTAACACCCCACGATGCCTATTCCGCAGCGACCCATTTTGTGGGGTGTTACAGATTGGTATCAATAGCCAAGGTTAAGAGAAACCAGGTCAAAATGTTTTTGCATGACTATAACCGTTTTCAAACATTGCATACAAAGAGTGTTTTTACCAGGGTATTCATATACAAAATTGTTGCATTAGACGGTTAGGGCTATATACATGCAATAATGATATACGTTTTATATATCTTACGTATATAGGATAATAGTCTAATATTAATATACTTATATAAGTCACCATTTTGATTTTTGTCAGGTACGAGCATGTCGTGATTCGAGATTCTAACAGTTACGAATACTGAGATATCCAGACCCATATGAGGACCATCTGACAATAGTGGATCACCAGGTAGCCGAAGGACCTATTATTCAGGATCCACCGTCTCCCCAGATTACGTGGCCAGGCCTTGAGGACCAGAGCCGGCACCATACCTTCACCTATCTAAGTACCATTTGTTTCGACTCTGTTTACCTGGAGTTCTACCAGAGGACGGATGTCCTACAGGCTGAGTACTGCCATTGCCAGTTGCTACCACACCACCAACTGAGTCACCGGGATACAATTCCTGAGTCCGTCCTGAAGGATCCTGAGGAGGTGATGACGAGGAGGAATCCTGAGGAGGATCCACCTACTAACCTGCTTGACAAGAGGAGAACACATGGGAGGAATGGAGGAGCATACTGAGAGACCGATATGAGCAGAGGAGGAGGAGATACAAAGCTCCTGACGACCCTGCGCGCTGTAAGCTTATTTCAGCTGAACCAGGACCCATACCTTGCTATCGCCCGTCCGGCTAGGATTTCCAGCCGACCACCAAGCGCCGACACCGTTTCCTCTACCGAGGAAGTATGCTGAAGATTGTTAGCATTAACTACTCCAACACCATCAACCTCTCTCTGTCCATACTCATCACCACTTCCTAGATACCCTCTTCCGCCAAACCTATACCAATACCACCACCCAATAGCCCTACAATGTTGAGGATCTCTGGGATCCCGAGCTGATGGGGGGATTCAGACAGAAGATGCACTAAAACCATCTCCTGTTCATGAGACTGAGATGCCTGAGATTTGTTTACCGCTTCGTAAGAGGCCGTGTCGTACTACTCCTGGTCCTGGATACGAGGTCAGGGAGAGTTCGGCAGCTGGTGCTGCTAGGCAGTTAGACCTAACACCAGCAGGGCAGTCCTTTATTGGATTGAGCATAGATGATTTAGATGCCGCTCTAGGAACGCCAGACGTCTAGAGAGTTTAGGCTAATGGTATTAAACGGATCCAAGGGTGACCTTGTAGGAGCATCTAGAGTATTGCACCGAACCACCCCTAGAGGGGGTCAATCAGAGAGTTACTGAGTTGGCTACTACTGTTGACCAGGAGGATGATATCATATATCTCAGCGGAGATGCACGACATGACTGAGCTCTACTTAGAGCCTGAGTCAACATGGTGTACAATGGGGACAGCCATTCCATAGACACACACCCTTCCTAATGTAGGAGGAGCCAGAGTATCTCGTGCCCGCTTGGGCACAGTCGATGGATGCTTTGTCGTATCATACGTTCCGAGGGCATAATCACTTGGACTACGGTCAATGGCTCACAGTCCGAGATCAGCTGATGCTTTGGCATTGCAGCAGACCCTTAGAGACAAACGTGATTCCCAGATCTGCTGAAATCAACCATCGGAGACGAGACATTAAGTGGAGGCACTAAAGATAGTGAAGAGCCTCAATACCCAGATGAAACGAGCTTCAGAGACAGCAAGTACAGTGCTAAGAGGATCCTCAGAGCCAGAGCTACCAAGAGGAGGCCAGAACAGTTCTTAGACTGGGTTATGACTTTAGCTACTGTAACAGTCCTGTTAAGTATTATGGGTTATACCAGCTAGCAGACCTGTATAGATCTTTTGTTTTGTCTAGCAACTCTTTTATAATCTTTTTGATCATGTATCGGCTACATTATACAGCCAACTAAGTATTAACGAGAAATCCTCGGCTAGTATGCTTTATAGGTTATTTGTCTTGTACCTAAGTGTTGTGATCGATTGTAATTAAACCAATCATGTCTTATATTTTCCAAGTTATATATGGAAAGAGATGGATTATTTTATTATATGAATCCGTATTATTCTGAATGAATGTTTCGATTTATAATTTCAATACTTTGGTATTTCACCAGTCTGTGATCTCGTTTATATATTATGGTATACATCGGGTTATGGTAAAAAGATTTTTGAAATCTAACGGGAATTATGTTACCTTTTGATTAAGAAAAGGCACCAAATAAGGAAACCTCGAGGTCAACGTTAGTCACCACAACTCCCCCACCATCGCAAGACCCTACTTACCAAACCAACATCGGAGTCACCAGTGCCCAACTTCAGGCCATGATCAACCAGGGTGTCACTGCTGTATTGGCAGCACGTGATACGACCCGAAATGGCGACGATAGCCATACCTCAGGAACAGGTGTGAGAAGGAATGAACGCACTGTTCGGGAGTTCACTTATCAAGACTTCATGAAATGTCAACCTTTATTCTTCAGGGGCACAGAAGGAGTGCGACTTTACCAATGTTTAGAGGATGGAAAACCGTGTTTCGCATAAGTAACTGTAACACCGCAGAGAATCAAGTAAGTTTGCCACTTATACTCTTATGGGAATACACTAACATGAGTGGAAACTCACATGATAGGACCAGTGACAAATGATGTAAGCATATGCAATGACGTGGTCTGACTTGAAAAAGAAGATGACAACTAAATATTGTCCGAGGAATGAAATCAAGAAGATTGAGGCAGAATTGTGGAACCTAAAAGTAAAAGGCACCGATGTGGTAGCTTACAACCAACGTTTCCAGGAACTAGCATTGGCCTGTGTGACAGGATGTTTCCTGAAGATCTGACAAAATTGAAAGTATGTCGAGGATGCCCGACCTAGAATTTATACTCAAGTTTTGTGCATCGAAGCCAAAAACCATCAAGATGCTATTGAGTATGGCGACTGAATTAATGGGATAGGAGAATTAACACTTTTGCTGAGAGACAGGCAGAAAACAAGAGGAAGTTTGAAGACACTTCCCGAAATAACCAAAACCAACAACAGAACAAAAGGCAGAACATAGGCAGGGCTTATGCTGCAGGGAACGGTGGACAAAGAAAACGTGATGACAGGACAAAACCTCAATGTCCCAAGTGTAACTTTCAACCAATACGTCCTTGTATACCACATGCAATAACTGCAAGAGCTAAGCCACCTGGGCCAAGGACTGTAGGACCTCCATGTCAACTTGCAAATAACAACACCAACAACCGCAAATAACAAGAACAACAACACCGCAACAACAATTAACAACAACAAAACCGCAACAGCAACAACCCGCAGACCCAATGGGCAAATACCAATGCCATCGTTTGCTTTGAGTGTAATGGCTCCACCACTTCAAGAAGGGACTGCCCCAGTGGGTAAACAAGAACCCTGAAATGGCAACGCTGTAGCCAAGGCCTTATGCAGTGGGAGTATGCAGGCAAACCCAGACAACAACGTTGTTGACGAGTACGTATTTCTTCCTAAACAACCATTGTGCTTCCATTTTATATTGATAACTGGTGCAAGATAGAATTTCGTGTCTACTCAATTAGTACTTTGGATTAATATAGCACCCACTACATTAATCATGGTATAACGATGAATTAGCAGAAGGTAGAATTAAATTTGGTAACTACGGTATAACTAACTGGGTTGCTCTTTAAATCTTCTGCACCATCCGTTTCACGTCGACCAAAGCTTGTAAAATGGGTTCTTATGACGTCATAAAATTGCATGGACCTGTTTCACAAAATTACAAGCCGTTATTGACTGTGCAAGAAGATCGTATCGTATTCCCGTTTAAAGCGAAATCTTTAAATTTTTCAATGAGACGGAAGTAGAAATAAAACGTGGACTGCGATTAAACATCATCTCGTGCACCAAACCCAGAAGTATCTGCTAAAAGGGAATGTTTCACGTCTTTTTTGGCCCATATTACCATCACGGAGACACGACAAGTCCATAAGACGAAGCAACTGCAAGATGTAACCGATCGACAAAAATTTTTCCCCAAATATTTCCCCGTGGACTTGCCCGAGTCTTCCACATACCAGACAAGTGGAATTTCACATCGATCTAGTACCTGGTGCGCAACCTGTAGCACGTGAACCTTATCGGTAGTGCCCACAGAAATGAAAGAATTTGGCGATCAACTACAAGACTATTCCGACAAAGGCTTTATAAGACCGTTATTTGTTCACCAAATGAGGAGCTCCAGTTCTATTCGTCAAGAACAAAGATGGAGTCGTTACGATGTGGCCTAGATTAGTCGGAACTAAACACACAACGGTGAAGAAACAGTTATACCGCTACCAGAAATTGATGACTATTCGAGTCAACTTCAAGGGTCGAGTTCCTACTCGACGATCGACCTAAGGTCTAAGGTTAGCACCAATTGAGGTTCGAAAGAATACATCCCCGAAGTCTGCCTTCGAAACTCGATATGGACCAATATGAATTCCAAGTTATGCCGTTTGGTTTGACCAACGCACCTGCTGTGTTATTGACCTCATGAACCGATGTGCAAGAACCTTATCCTGGACAAATTCGTTATTTTACCAACTTAAATACAAGTCTCAACTCTATAGGAAACAAATAGAAAGAAATAAGCTACAAGGAGATAAACAATCAAATGTAACCTGTGCCAACTAGAGGATTTTCTCTATTCTACTATTCTAAATACAATACGAACAACAAAAAAACTTTTATAAGAAAAACACAATAGAAAAATCCCGCCGCAGCGAAGCGCGGGTTTTCAAAAACTTGTTAAAGACACATCATTTTATTAGTTTTCAAAATAACTAATTTTTTGTCATTAAAAGTAAAATTGCATATTATAGAAAAGAAAAAGGTAAGGTAACACCTAATACTGTCTTTCACGAGTTATGGGTTCCAATACCATATTACACGGTGTATGAAGAAGGTTAAGACGTAAACAATCATAATTACCCCTACCTAAGATAGAGCGATTGCTTCCAGTTCTACCATAAAATTGCATATTATATAAAACTAAAAATAAAATTCAAATAAAAAATACATTACAAAAACTTTAGCTCACACTTAAACAAACTTTCTAAATGTTAGGATATAAGTTGAAACTTCTATATATGTTAAAGGTTTAAAAGATGTATATAAATGATAAGGCTGTCTTTCTCCATTATCCCCGGCAAAAATAGACACATACACACACAGGGGCGGAGCTACGGAGGGGGCACGGTGGGCAAGTGCCCCCCGAAACTTTTCGGCGTAATGTATTTTTTCAGAGATTCTGGTGTTTGTAGTGGTTTTGCCCCCCTCACAAGTAAACGAAATGAAGTCATATTATTCGAAATTTTGACAGAAGAAAAGGAAAAACAATATATTGCCAGAAAAAAGTAAAGTAGAGTTGATGAATGAATGAAAGAGAAAGGGGAAGCACAAAGAAGACGTGATTCTTTCTCTCTCTTTTTATTGTGTGGTCACGTGATTGTATAGAAAATGGGAAAGTGAGTAGTGTAGAAGAAAATGTGGAAAGTATTATGATTTTTTTCTTTTATGTTTCACTATTTAATCGATGTGTTATAAGTAGTATTAAGCTTAGATTTATATGGAAGGATTAAAACTTAGGCATACTAGCCCTCTTACTAGTATTTTTTGATTAGTATCATGCATCTTAACTTGGTACTTTTTAAATGTAGGCATTTTTGTCTGTTAGCACACACTTTTAAAATTTCTGTTTTTTTGATGTTTATAGCGTCGACTTTGTAAAAGATTTGATAATTCGGTTTTGATTTGAGTTAACGTGGTGAAGTTTCTCGATTTGATTTGGTTTAACTTTGACGTTTTTGGGTAGAAGTAGGGGATGGTATTTTGTATGGTAAAAATAATTGCGGCACTCTTGCACAAGTTTATTTTCTTTTTTTGCTCGCCATAGTAAAAAAAAAAATTTTTTGCCCCCCCTGAAGATATCTTGGCTCCGCCCCTGTACACACACATTTTATAACTAAAAAACTCGTTTTAAATACAAAAGACTCATTTAAAATGGTCCAAACTAAATATTTGAATTTCCGCGCTTTAAAATGTGCCCTTCAATTTTAATAGCTTTAATCTACACTTAATAATGTTTAAAAAATAGTTACATTTATAAGTTTGAAGAAGAATATAAAACAAGATATTTTCCACACTTATAAAGGTTCTAATCTCCAAGTAAGCTCGAACATTTAAGAATAAAGTACGTAGCATCAATTCTTTAAAAAAGTTTATGAAGTGATAATAAAGAAAGATTCTGAAATGGTTAAAGGCAAAAGAGAACAAAATAAATCTCTTGCCTTAAAGGCTAAAAAGGAATCTAGTAATGAAGATTGATTTGATTAAAAATAACCCTTTAGTATATGTAAATATAATATATAATAAATATATAATATAAATATATATAGGGATAATTCCTAAAATATCAATTAAAAAGAGAGAGTAAGTATTCCAAGAGGGTTTTAAGAAGAAAATTACTTTTATCCAAAGTAAATCTAAAAAAACCTTTTCGGGTCGTTTCCCGACGAGGTGTGAATTGAGAATCGAGGATCGGTTTGTGGAACAATGCTTGAATATCACAAATTGGATTTGGTTTTCTAATTCTAAGGAAAAAAGCAATTGAGGGGCAAGCTAAACCTAAAACAAAAGCAATTACGAATTTAAAAACACGAAAAACGAAAACAGGATCAAAACCCGTTCTTTAAAAACCTAAACTCTACAAATTTAATCTTACAAATGCAAATTTAATTTTTAACAGTCCTAAATGATAAAAGAAAATTAAAAAAAGAACTATATTTTTTTGACTTTTATTTTATTTATTATGAATTAAAAACAGTTTTAATCTAAATAAAATATTAAAAATAGTAAACTAATTTATAAAAAACTAAAAAATTCAAGAAAAGTACTTGGGACAATGCTTAATCTAGGAAAAATGAAAAGGGCAAAACAGCTTATTGAAATAAGTTGTTATTAAGCTTAAAAGGGTTGAAAGGCTTATAAGGCAAAAAGGGTTTAAATATTAAATGATATGGATATATAAACGAAAAAGACCCCAGGGTAGTTGGTGAGTGTGTAGTGTGTTAAGGTGCTTGGCTATGAAAGGGGGAGGTGTAACAACTCGTATTTTTGATCAACGAACGACGTCATATATTTTACTAAGTTTTTTTTTCTTTCACGTTCGCTTTTAATTTTAATAGTTAAGTTAAAATCGCGTAAGCTAAAAATTAGCGTTCAATGTAAACGGGCATCAAACAATTAAATGTTTACATCAAGCAAGGGTTATATAATTATTTTGAGGATAATTATTAACTTTGTTCATTTTATTTTTATCGGATACGTAAAGTGTATACGTTTCGCGATAAATTGCGTTTAGGCACTCCCGGAACCACCAAAACTTTTCTACGCTTCAACAAATACCCACATTTATACCCAATACATAAAAATTACTCAAATATATCATGTATATCATATATATGCCGAATTTATGGCAAGTTATACAAAGAAAAATAAGAAAAACTTCCATTTGGTCAAATACTACACCATACTTCATTAACCTACACCATACCTCTTTATTACTACACCATACTTGTCCCTTTGACTTAGACCATGACCTAGACCATCCCTAAGACCAAAGACCATCCCTTGAACCTTACCATGTTCCCTTGACTAAGTTCTTGCACCATATATATATACATGTATCTAGTAAGAGATCATACACATAAACACTTGATAAAAATCAAAATTTTCTTTCCCCTTTTTCTCTCTATATTGCTTCGGCAATAAATCACCACAAAGACCCAACCATACAAAATTTTATTCAACCTATACCCTTCTATACACATCCATTACAAGTCATTCTAAGGTGTTTCCAACCATTTAATCACCATTTGCAAGTATTAAGCAAGAAATCAAGATTTGGGTTTTTATTAAGAAAACAAGGGTTTTCTTAAGTGCAAGCTTTGGTTTCTAGTCTAAACACGGGTTTAACATTCATTTCTCATCTCATACATCATCCCTAAGGTCTTCTAAATTCCTTTATACTTTTTATTATCATTATTTTATGTGTAATATGTTATTTATGGCTAAATCACCACTTAAGACTTTTGAATATGTAAAAAGAGTTTTTACTAATGTCTATGAAATTATACACTTTTTCTTATGTTATATGGTCATATATATCATGAAATAATGGATCTATAATTATGATAACATGTTGTTTAAGTATAAACATGTTTAGTTATAAATTAGGGTTTATAAAGTTAATAAAACAAACTTTTTATAAATCAATACACTTGGATAATAAAAGGGTTTTTATTTCGTGTTTCATACAGTAGGTAGAGCATAAAATACTAATAATACATCTCATGACGATTCCAAAATGATAAGAAACTCGAAAAACCGATTTATAACGAAAAAGATACGTTAATTACGAGTTTACAACGAGAAATACTTTTATAAAACTATTTTTTTATAAAAACACTATTCATTACAGCAACTCATATTTTTAAAACATCAAAAATATGATATAACTTTTAAATACGAGATCGTACTCGAAAGAATCGCTAAAAAACGGAGCTATAACGAATAAAATACGACATTTACGGGTTTTACGACAACAAATACGAATTATATAAAACACATGTCTGTTATGAACAGTAAAATCAAGCCAAATCCGGGCTGCTCCCTCGAGGGAAAATGGGAAAAGCATAAGCTTAACCGACGTACTCGGGACGTTCGGGAACTTCATCGTAGAAGTGATCTTGTTGAAATATCGGATGTGGGCATGTGGATCTTCTTTATCATGTCCAAAAATTGTTTGTTTTGAACAAGATTAAGTAGACCATGCTTGATCTCAAAGTTGTTTGCGTTGATCTCGGGAACAACGATTGCATCCTCGTAACCCTCGGTGGGTGCCTCGAGCAATTGAGCCATAGTACGATTATCGTCCATCGTAACTATGGGAGGATTGAAAAGTTCTTGGTTGTTATTTGGCTTCTCAAGATTGGGTGTTTCAACAGAAGTTTGTCGGACTTGTTGTTGTCGACGTTTACGGGCTTGAGAACGAGTGCGCATGCACAAAATAGAAATATAAAAAGAAAATTTACACTAATTTTTTTGGTTTTTTCAATGATTTATTCACAATGTATTTTACCGGACAATGAGATAAGACAACTTCAACCAAATAATCTACTTACTTCACGGTAGCTCTCAAAAAGATAAACGCACAGGTGAGCGGAGGAGTAGGAATAGCGCGAAGCTTATTTCTCCTTTCGGGTCGTAGTTCCTCGGAACAACCCTCCTTATACCCACTTTATAGTTTGTTTAACTTTTCAAGGTGAGCCGTACGTCGTAAGAGACACAAATGGCAAGTTTTTAAATCTTTTGTTCGAGTTGGGAACCAACAAGTTCACCGGAAGTTATTATGATAATACCTCAATTGAGAATATTATATTTTGGTATTTTACCAATTTGTGAATTTTTTTTTTTTTTATGGACAATGTTTTTATATTTTTGGTTTTTCTTTTGTTTTTATATGATAATTATACTAATAAAAGAAAATGAAAAATATTTTTGTACTTTTTATATTTTTATAGAAGAAAATATTCACAGATTCAAACACAAATTGTCAAACGTAACGTAAACCTTTTCAGCCGTCCCCGGCAGCGGCGCCAAAAATTGATTCGTCAATAATATATATATATAATATATATATATATATATATATATTATATATATATATAATATATATATATAAAATATAAATATATAAGCACACACTCGCACAATTGCCTTGACCAAGCAAGAACAAATTCAATAAATAAAATAACATGTAACCAGAAGTATGAGTTTACTCGTTCGTTAAGTCTCGAACGAGGCTTAAATGGAAAATCGAATGACGGATTGATGATTGATGTTTGAATATGACAAGGTTATGATGGGTTTTCTATTTCTACCAATTAAATATATAAAAACGATTAAATAAAACCTAAAAACGAAGGTTTATAAAGTTAAAACCTAAAACGGAGCCACGAAAAACGAGGGCTAAAAACCTAAATTTGCAAAATTAAACCCTAGACTAAAATTTTCTTTTCAAATGTGTTCTAAATGACATAGCTTATAAATACTAACTCGAACCCATAGCTTATAAATAAGCCAGGAATAAGCCTACAAGGGCTGAAAGGCTTATTGGGAGAAATGTGGTTAAATGAATAACCACTTGGGCTTCTAACGAAGAAGTCCCAAGGGCACAGCGGTAGAGTTGTATGAAAAGGTTTGAGAACCGGGGTTCGAGTCTTGCTCACTTGGGTTTCCTCTTATCCCCTTTGTTAGAAAAACATTTAATACAAACTTGTTAGGCACATGAGGTGTCTTTTTATATAACTACAACTTTTTGTGAATGCTTATAAATAAGCTGGAAAAAGGGCTCTAAAGATGGCAGATTGCTAAATTGAGCTTAAAGGCACATGTGGCTTTTTCTTTTTGACTTTTAGCACACAATAAGCAAGTACAATGAGGAATAAGCAAAGACAGACACAAAGGTACACTTAATAAGTAACTAAGAACTAAAATTAAAAACTAAAAAGCACTTAATAAGCTAAAAAAAGAAAATAAGCTTCTCCTACACAATGCTAAAAAAAAGAAAGTCAACAGGCCACTTTTGTGCTTAAAAACAAGCACTTAGAGGGAATCCTAGGACTTAAACCTTATAGGGCTGGTGGATGAGCTTATGGGGTTCCTAAAAATGCAAAAAAATTCTAAGGTTTCTAACTAATAAGCTAGAAAGAGGGGCTGCCAAAAAGGGACAGAAAGTCTAATTTACTCTAAGGCTTAATGACTTTAAACTGTTAAGCTACTTAATGGGGCAAATAAGCTAAGGCCAAATGAAATAAGCTAAGGAAAATATCTAAGCTAACCTATTAAGCTACTAGGAGCAAGAAAAAGCTAAGGAACTAGACCAAATAAGCCAGAACTCCAAGATAAGCTATAAGCCTATATTAGCAGGCCAAACAGTCAATGGGGCTCACTTAGGGCTTAAAAATAAGCACCTAGAGGGGGTCCTAAGGATTGAGCTTGTTGGGGCTTATAGCTGGACCTAAGGGCAATCTAAAAAGCTAAAAAGAACTAAGGGCTTAAGATACAAATAAGCTAGAAAAGTGGGCTTGAAAATAAGCTTTTGCACCAGGGCACTTTCAGTTTCTAAGGGCTAGAAAAAAAAGGCTTGCTAAAAAGCTACTAAATGAGCTCAAATTGCAAAATAAAACTAAAACAGATTGACATAAGACTCCTATTAGCTTAATATTCAAAATTTTTCATTTCTAAAACTAATTAAGCCTGGAAATTTTTGCTTTTGAAAAGACTTTTTTCCACTAAAAGATGAACCAAATTTTTTGCAGTTTGAACTTAGGTACAAAAAATATGACTCAAGTGTAACAAAACTGTTCAATTTTCGAAACACATTTAAATAATAAATTACATTTATTATTACATGTTTGTCGTTTATAAAATTTATTTTTATGCTGACTTATCAAAACAACCCACTAGATCCTGTTTTCATTATTCGGACTCTAAAGCAATTTGATATAAAACGACATTTCTGACAACTTTTTAGTTTTGACCGAGACCCATAAACAGTCAGAAGGTGACTGAAATGCCCCTCATGAGCAAGATTTTTAGAAACACAAAAATAATTAAATTATATTTAAATTATCACGTTTTATTAAATAAAAATATTTAATAAAATACTAACAATTTTAATTAAAAAAGCGTTTGTTATAACCGCGAATAATGCGGTTAAAAACTTTATTTCTAGTATTATACTTTCGAACGAGACTAACCGGTTCATAAAATAAATAACGAATATTTTATAAAATGTTATGAAAATATATATGAAAATTATCAGTAAAACCATTTTTATCAGAAAAATGATTAGAAAAACAATGACGCAAGTTTTGAGAATTGAATCATCCGTTAAGTCACTCAAATGAGTCCCGAACCGATAGTTATAAAAACTTTATTAAAAAGTTACACAATAAACCCTCAACTATTAAACACTTATAAAAAAATTAAAAACTTTTCATATAAATATAAAAAATTTCATTTCCATCTCATTATTTACACACATACAAATATAACTCTTCTCTCTCTCCATCTTCTCCAATATTTTTCCGGCGAGTCCCCTCCCCCACCGGCCAGCCGCCGGCCACCACTACCGCCGTCGCCGGTCACCGGAAAACTTTTCCGGTGACTTTTCCGACCCGAATACAAAAGTGATTCTCTGACCCATCTACCCGATCCCCATACCTACTCCCACCAAAACCGCCATTTCTCCCTCCCCCTTCGCAAGCAGCAGTTTTTATTTTTTTTTTTTTTTTTTTTTTTTTTATTTTTGCTACACCATGTCATCAACCCTAACTCCAACCCTCGGCATCAATGTCAATCATCATCGTCAACACACCTTCATTGTCGTCGCCACCAACCCGCTGCCCATCCTCATCACCCCGAACCACCCCAACCATCCAACCGCCGCTGCCACCCCACACTCGCCATCAACACCACCACAGCGGACACCATAACTCCACCACCATCATCAGCCCCGCCATCATCACCATACCCCGCTCCGCCAGCACTGCGGCCACAGCCGCCATCTTTTCCCCCCCCCCCCCTCACCACATCACTTCCTTGTTATTTTTCTTTTTGGTTGGTTACAAATTTTATAAAAATTAATAACTATTAGTTTATGTTGTTTGTTTAAGTTTAGTTTATTATGTAATTTTAAAGGGGTGTTTTGTCTGCTGCGTTTTATGGCATTTGGGGCGTTTGGTCCTCGAAGTATAGCACCCCCAAAGGGTGTTTGTTTTTCTGTGTATAATCGTCCCCACATGGGCGTTGTTTCGGGGTTTTACTCTTCCTTAAGGGTGCGTTTGGGACAGCAGCCTAGAGGGGTGTTTGGGTTGGTCATATTTGTTTTGTTTAATTGTTAGCCCGTTAAAAATATAAGGAGTATGTTTCAACATAAATTGATTAAAAGCGGTAAAACATTGAAAATTATTATAAATACGAGAACGTCTATAAACGAAAAGGTCATGACGGAAATTTATAAAAAGAAAAAAAACTTATATAGTACTTATTTTCATTTAAACCTTTTCTATATTAAAAACCCGATAAATACAAAGTTATTAGTTTTAAGATTATTTATTTATGAAATAATACAATACCTTCATAAATAAAACGAAAATATACTTTAACAATGAAGACAAAAACGTTTTACCTAAAACGGCCGTCGAGAAACGAAATAGTAAATTATAAAATATTATTTTATCAATTGGCAACTAGAAAAAAAGTCACAGTTTTTATAAAGACTTTAAGAAACATCGTATTACCATATTTCATAACTTTAAAACGGGTGTTTACTTTCAAGCAAGAACGTTTTATTTATTGTATTGTAACGCAATTTTCGAAACGGTCGATTATATATTAATCGAGATTATTTTTCTTATGTTCGTAAATAATTCTCGAAAGAATCGTTAAAAACGGAGCTATAACGAATAAAATACGACATTTACGGGTTTTACGACGACGAATACGATTTTTATAAAACTCACGTCTGATGTGAACAGTAAAAGTTACTGTTCACCAGAGGGTCAAAATATGGAAAATGTCAAATTATGATAACTCGTCCTAATACGAAAAGATGGGCATAAGAAACGTCAAAATCGGGCTTAAAACGCAAAAGTTATGCTAGTTTTACTAAAACGGTAATTATAAACGTTTTAACTTATTAAACACAATTTTACCAAAACCATTAGTTGGTGATTGAGCTATATAGAATATTATGTGGTTATCAAAGTACTATATTACTAGGGAGTTTCATAATGAGGCCTCTTCGGATGGCGTATCGACGAGTTGTTGGATTTACGATTTAAAGTGTCCTAACTCCTCGAACGTCATGTCATGACCTCTTAAATTATGATAGCCCGAACGATAGTATGATGTAACAACTATAAGATTATATTCAAGTACTCGGTACTTATACGACCTATGATAATTTAGGTTGCATTCGATCTTTTTCGTGACGCAATTTCTGTTATACCTCGATCATTCATTTCCTAAGGTGAGTTTCATAGCCCCTATTTTACTTGTTTTAAACTGTTTTGGGGGAGAATACATGCTCGTTTACAAACTTGTATATTTTACTACAATACAATTACCTTTCAATACTTTGTGAGTTCATAGTCTCGCATTTCAATCTTTCAATGTTTTATAAACTCGCGAGGGGAATACATGCTCGTTTTACTAAGTGAACTTATTGATTTCTACTATATAAGTGTTACATGACTATTTTTACCAAAGCTTGATTTGTTTACTACCTGTTGAAATTTTGAACAAAAAGACTTGTTTTACTTTGGGCGTCACACAAGTGTTTTCAAAATTGTATGCTATCCAGATTATTGCATGAATGCTATTGCCTAAGAGCCACGATTACTGGTGCAAATCCATTATAATTACGATTACTGGTGCAAATACGATTACTGGTGCAAATCCATTATAATTACGATTACTGGTGCAAATACGATTACTGGTGCAAATCCATTATAATTACGATTACTGGTGCAAATCCATTATAATTACGATTACTGGTGCAAATACGATTACTGGTGCAAATCCGTTATAATTACGAACTTGGGTGCAATTCCCTTATAATTACGAATACGGCTTCGATGTCATGAGCTTAGTGCAATAATACTTATATACTTAGACTTGATGAATGTGTTTCTCTTGTCTACATTACTTGTTTTGGACTTCGGAATATGTACTTAGTCCACCATTACTTCGATCTTGTGGTCCACTTTTAATTACTCATTGATTTGATGAAACACTACTTGGATTTTGGATGGATTTTCGATAATAACACTTTTAAATGTTTGTTAACGCTACTTTTCTTCTGAAAATATTTCCTTTAAAATTATTTCAATAATGCTTTTTACTTTAAACCGATGCAATTCACCAACATTATTGTAACGTTTTTAGATGTATTTTAGAGTTACTATTTTGCTAGGTGGAGATGGGAGCTTCGAGGGTCGCGCGGATATATATATTTTTGAAGGCTTATAACTTTGAGTACTATTTGACAAACGTTTTGCACAAGTTTTCTAATACATTATAAATGAAACCTGGCAAACAAATTGTGGCATTGTTGATTGGTACGACCCACCTATGTGTGCAAGATCTGTTCAAATTATTCCTGGCCTTCGACAAAACATGAATGCTTTACAAGCTAGGGTTGCAACAAACCAAGGTGAATCAAGAAGATTGAAGATGATGCTAGGGTTTACTTGGTTGGTCATTGTGTTGTATTTCCTTCTTAACTGAAGTTGGTGAATGGTGGTGTTTGTCAGTAGCTTGAATGTAATAGGTTAAATGAATAAGTTGTTTGTCAGTAGCTTTTGGGGGAAAAAGTAGTTGTTGTAAGAGCTCTTGTTGTAATGGATTAAATGCATCTTGAATAAATGCTCTTTTGGTTTTTATGTACATTGCACTTGACTTTTTAACATGTCAAATGGATGTTTTTGTATGACAGTTTATACCCATACAAGAATCATATTAGAAAGACACTTAAACATATTATAAGTAAGATAGTTAAACAAAGCCATCTCCATTACCAAAATAAACATGAGTCTTAGAACATGATTACCAAAAGAAACAAGATTACTAAGAGTGCATAAGTCTTAAAGCAAATACCAAGATTACATATTGTCTTAAACTAGATTACACATACTGTCTTAAACAAGATAACATAAAGAAACATGAAACTTAGAACAACAAAGGAAAGCAACCATCACTCCCCAACTTGTCTTTTCCCACTACCACTTGGACCAGTAGCACCAGATGTTCTTAAGGTTGTATTTTTTGCAGGTGAAAACCTGCTTGCATTTGCCTTTGTGTACCTTATAGTTGGGGATGTCTGAGATGGGTTGACTAGTGGTGCAGAAGGGTTGACTGTAGTTTGTGTTGTCTGAGATGGGTTAAATGCTGGTGCAGAAGGGTTAACTGCTGGTGCAGAAGATGTAGTCCCTCTTTGACCCTTACAAGTTCTGCTAGTGACCTTTTTGACCACATTTGTTGCAGGTAACTGATTGACCACCCCTGCTCAGTTTGCCATTCTTGACCATGGAATTAAACAACTCTGCAGCACTCTTCTTTCTTTTCATTGGAGGCCTACCAGCTGGTCTGTGATAATCTGGTGGGGTATATGTGATAGGAATATCTGATGGAGGCCACAAGTCAGGACCATTACAGGGATTGATCTTAAACCTATACATTTCCTCCCAAGTTTCTAGCCAATAACTAGAATATACCCATGATTCTAGTATACCTGGTTCCAATTCATTCTCTATCATGTTCCAAATTGCTCCCACTGCATGCTTGCAAGGCATACCAGTCAAATCCCACTTTCTACAAGAGCATGTCCTTTCCTCCATATTTACCATACACTGGTTACCTTTAGGCCCAACAGCTTGATACAAAATCCCCCTATTCCAAGTTATTATGTATTGGGCAGCAAGGTTCTTAATCACATTAAATACCTTAGTGGCCTTAGGGGTGAGTGGACCATTACTCTTGCTTATTACCTGTTAGACTATGATAATTCTTTTCATAATATATTCTCTTATAAACTCCAAGCAAGTAATGATGGGCTTGTCCCTTTCATCCTTTAACTGTCTTTTTAACACCTCACACATGTTGTTTAAAAGAACATCACAATGAGGTCTTGTTGCAAATCAAAATGCATAAGTTAAGCACCTAACCAATCATAAGTTGCTGCAATTTCAAACTGCTATAGTTAAACATACCAGAAAAGTGGGACCTTGCCTAATGCTGAGGTGGAATCAACTTTAACGAATCATAAAGTTCTTTGTTTGCACCTTTGAGCTCTTCCATGTTTTTGTTGAAGTAGGAGACAGTGGTAGCAGTAGCACATCTCCATAACAGATCTTTAAATTGTTGTCCTCTCCATTGTAACTTCATGTTGTCATAGATATGCTTTAAGTAGTATCTATGTTCAGCACTAGGGAATGTCTCTGCCAATGCTGGTATAAGGCCCTTAAAACATTGTAAATGACTTAGGATGTTGTATAACACAAATGAAATAACCAAAAGAATTGTATAGTTGAAATAAGAAAGAGTACCTTTTGCCTGTCTGTCACAAATGTGATGTTTGAGTTTTTGAACAACTCCAAATCATCTCCAAGATAATCAAGGAACCATAGCCATGATTGTTTATTTTCAGACTCCACTTACGTAAGCCAAAGGATATATTTCATAATTTAGATCCACACCTACAGCTGTTAAGGTCTGCATTGGAAATGGTCCAGACATAAAACACCTATTCAAGCTTAATAGATCTCTTTGCCCAGCTTTGAATCCACTTTTCAAGGCACCCAAACAAACATAAATTCTTCTGAACTGTCTTATCATACTCTCAGGTTCATAATCTCTTTCAACATCAATCTTCACTATAGTATCTGGGTTCTTTTCTTTCAACTCTAACACATACTGTCTCAGCTGAGTATACTGTGATATGTGGTCACCATGCACCTTATATTCAGCCATTTGTTTTGCCCTGAAAACCTTCTGTTATGAAACCCCTATTTCATACTTCTTTTGCAATTGTTCTTTTAGAGCACTAAGTGGTATTTTAGGGTTTGGTTTAATGGTTTCTTCAATCTATCTGGATAGAAATAAAGCTGTACACTTTCTCACCTTCCTAGATTGAACACAAGTGTGTGTGTCTTTAAATACTCTGCAGTACCAACCACTTTCTCCCTTTGGCTTAACACAGTACATGACCTAAGGACACTTTAATGTCTCACCAACTGATTTCTTTTTTATATCACCACCTTTTTTTGTCTTTTTCTTTATGGAATCTAACCCACTTGCTTTACTTTTAGATCCACTTAGGCCATCACCTCCACTAGGGCCAACACCAAGCCCATCTTCATTTGGGCCACTGTTAGAAAAAAATAGGAACAATACCCCTACATTCTGCCCTAACCCTTCCCTTATCATTTCTAGTCAAGTATAGTTCTCTTCTAGTCCTAATTGACACTCTAGTGACCATGTCTTTTATCATACCCTTAGTAGGAAATGTTTGACTGACATAGAAATTTTCAGTGTTAGTTTTACCATCTACAGGCTTGAGTGACTTGCGTAACATTCTTAAATCTTTCTTTCTCTCAGCCTCCTCATCATCACTGTCAATTTCACTATCAAAGTCCTCAAGGTCAACTTCCTCATAAACAGCTTCTTCAATGTTTTCAGCTTGTGGCTCAGGTTCATTACAACTAACCCATTCTACATTAGGATCAATGTTGTCTTTAAACATTTGCATTTCAACATGAACATCATCAATCCTATCCTCTAAATCACATTCAAAGTCACTATCATCACTTTTCTCATTGTCATCACTACTCTCAGTCTGGCCATCCCCTTCATTGTTATCACTCACCTTAGTGTGGTCAACCCCTTCATTGTTATCACTCACCTCAGTGTGGTCAACCCCCTCATTGTTATCACTCACCTTAGTCTGGTCAACCCCCTCATTGTTATCACTCACCTTAGTGTGGTCAACCCCTTCATTGTTATCACTCACCTCAGTGTGGTCAACCCCCTCATTGTTATCACTCACCTTAGTCTGGTCAACCCCCTCATTGTTATCATCACCCTCAGTGTGGTTAACCCCCTCATTAAGATCATCAGTCTACATATGTGGATAAGAAAACAGGGGATCAAACTCTTCTACATTCTCATATGCAATCCCTAAACCAGCACTATCATCCTCTTGGTCTAAATCTATAGTATCTAAAAGAGAGTTGTCAACAGGATGCTCTATAAACACCTCCATTAATTTGTACTTACTCACATAGCTAAGCATATCCAAAACATCAATATCTTTCCTTAATGGTTCTAAACTTGTATCTAATTCAGCAGTAGGTTTCTTGTAATAAAATTTCATTTCAGGATTCTCATAACCTAATTCATTTACCATACCTGATACTTCAAGAACAGAGAAGCCATCAGCATCAACATCATCAAACCAATCAGCATTCCCACCTTTGTATACACGTCTTGGAGCCCTAGTTCTCTTTAGACCATAAACATAAGTGAATACACCTCCATGGTTGACTTTTAGGGTAAACATATTAGGATCATTCTCTGTTAAAATCAAAACATATAAGTTAAAAAACATTTAACTGGTCAAAACATATAAGTTACAATCAAAACAAGCAAGTAGGGAAAATCGATTAAAATCACTTACTGTATTTCACATAGGGATTTACTCTGTCACCTTTAGGCCTCAATTTCCAATTTACAATAACCATTATTGGGGAAGAAATTAACAGATTAGTTTTTTTTTTGATGATTAGAGAGATTTTGGGATTTGTAGGGGGGTTTACGAAGTGTTGGATGAATAATGAGACAATAGGGTTTTAACACGGTAGGTGTATCGAAGTTAATAGCGGGAAAGGTTAAAAGACCCGTATGTCCCTGTAAATAATAGTGATAGACTATTTTGCCCTCTTACTTAACGGTCAAACGTTAGTCAGACTCACTGTTGGACCAAAAGTGTTACGGGTCGACCAAATTTGGGCAAGATCCGTTACAAAAAAACTATTTGGACCAAAAATGTTATACCCGGTAAACCATAAGGACCAAAAATGTAGTTAACTTTCTTCCTGACAAATGGGTCAACATTTTGGGAGGTTCGATTAACGCAATAAGAAATATCTATAGATTAATCTATATTGATTATCTCGTAAACTGATCTCAGAATCATGTGTCTTTTATAAAAATATTTTCATCATCAAAACACTCTTCATTTTGGATTTTGGAATGGCGATTTCAAAAGACTCTCTTCTTTTGATTGATCTTCTTTAGCCTGTTTGATTATCATTCATCAAATAACGCTCGATTAAGTGATCTAATCTTGATTAATGCTCTCTTAATTCATAGATCAGATTCGACGTATTTTTTAGGGTTAGGGTTTCGGATTTTTCGATTCTCTAATTCTGATTGAATATTTCATTTGATTTTTGAGTTTTTAGGGTTGGTTCTTTTTGATCGGGTCCTTAATTGTTCTTTATTTGATTCGACATAATCATTAGGTTTTTTGGGTGTTCGATTACTGTTCCATTGGTTTCAGATAATTTTCCTTTTTTCTTTTGCGGCTTAAGTCTCAGCTAGTGCGTCGACCACTCACGGTTGTTTCTCCATATCTATTTTGTTTCGGAGTTTCACCGGACAACACAACATCTAAAGATCTATGGGAGGTGTGTAAAGGTTATGGGACTGTTGTTGATGTTTTCATTCCTGATCGCAAATCGAAAGCGGGGAAAAGGTTTGCGTTTGTTCGATTTATTAAGGTTGATAATGTTGATCGACTTGTGGGTAACCTGTGCACTTTATGGATTGGCCGCATGCATTTACACGCAAATGTTGCTCGGTTTGATCGTCCTCCAATCCACTCCTCTCGGCCAAATATTTCAACTAGACCTGCTGCTAATGGGGCTTCTTCATTTGCTTCGGTTTTAAAAGGTAACCCTAATAATTTTAATCATATAGCCTCGTCTCCTGCCATGGTCTTGGATGATGAATGTGTGGTGGAACGTGACCTTGATAATTTTGTTATGGGGGAAGTCAAGGATTTTTCTTTAATTAATAACTTACGCGTTCTTTTATCGAATGAGGGTTTCCAGCATGTGAGGCTTGCGTATTTGGGTGGCCTATGGGTTATGATTGAGCTGACATCGGTCCAGACCAAAATGAGATTTATGAAACATGTTGGTGTTGCGTCTTGGTTTAGTCAATTATGTAAGGCCCAACCGGATTTTGTATCTAGGGAGCGGATTGTTTGGAGGATATAGAGGGAGTCACTCTACACGCTCGGTCGCGAACTCTACTTTCTCTAAGATTGGGTCCCGTTTGAGGTTGAGATGATAGGAACTTGACGATCAAAAGTGGATTGTTTTGCTCGTAAACGCTATTGTATTAAGACGAAACTTGTAGGACAATTCAGTGAAGAAATTCAAGATTATTAGTTCGAGGCAAAAATTTTGTTATAAGAGCTAAGGAGTTATTCGTCTGGTCTCGACGTTAAAATGATATTAGGATTGTTGATGAATTATTCTAGTGACGAATTTCCGTTAAGTGCGAAGAGATAAATGGTGACATTAGTAGGACAGATTTGTAAAAAAAATAATTAAATTCCTTGGACGAAGAAACTGCTATTGAGAGGTGTGTCTGATACAGTTTTTGATGATAAGTGATTCTTTTGGGGCTTGTACTTATCAGAATATGTAACACCAACGAGAAGGAGAATTCTTGCGATCCTTTAACCTTTACAATCTTCTTAATAAATGTGACAAAGGGAGGCCAAATTCTGGTTTGGACATCAAGTATTCCGTTCCCACCTAGATTTACACTGAGAGAGAATTCCAACATGTGATGCACATGGTTCAAGGTATGGAACATTTATTTGTTAAAACGTCGCTCGGAAGGTATCAGTTCTCGCGTTTTGGGGTATGCTCAAACCCTTTAATTGAACATGCTTCCTCCCAGTATCGATTCCAAAAAAAAAGCAGGTGGCTCTATATTGGAGGTTTTAGATGATAGGATTAAGTTGGACAATCTATGGGTTCATCTATGGAAGGATGTATGGGAGGACATGGATGAAAATTATTGGATTACTAGGAGCTCCGGTGGTTTCCAATGAAATCTGTTTATCTTTAAAACGTTCAAGGCATAGGATCCAAGGCTAAGAAAGATTGGATTAAGCGAGTTTAAAAATAAACAAAAGGTGAATTTCTTTATGTTCATATGAATACCATGTTGGGATTGTATTTCTGATATGGATGTAAATAGAGTTCATGGGGTACTATAAGTTGCGAGTATAATATTAGCGAACAGTTGGGGAATTTGGTGGTATTGTATGTGTATGGGATCAAGTGTTTTCGTTAAGAACATCATGTTGTCTCGGACAATTTTGTTGCTTTATAGTGAGGTCATGGGTTTTAATCAGCGCGAAGTTAACTTGTGTGTCTATATTTGCCCCTCGGTCTATCACTAGCAAGCGTTCCGCTCATGGAGCTACTTTTCGTCCTGATCAGCCGTGGGCCTGGTCACATTGTATGGTTATGGGCGATTTTAATGAAGTTAGTTCGCATAGAGGTTCGTTCTGGGTGCTGTTACAATGTGCAAGGTGACTATTGAATTTTAGAGTTTTTTATCAAACTCGGGTCGTTGAAATCCAATTGGAAGCGGTACTCTTTTACTTGTCTATTCAGTCGGCTAAGAAATTGAGTAAATTAGGACATTGTTTTTTTGTTAGGTGGTTTACTCTCTTTATTCTCATCTCTCGGTATTTGTCTTGATATGCACTCTCGGATCATGACCAATCTTACTTCGGGAATGTGTCACTGATTATGGGCCTTCCCCTTTTGGGTTTACCACTCTTCGGTTTAGTTTATGGTCTCACGGCTTTCTCGATCATAATTGTGTCAGGAAAGTTGGAATAATATTGATCTTGATGATAATAATAAGATGGTTCGATTCAAGAAGAAATTACATATCCGAAAAGGAGATACGTTCATGGCGTTATGATTGCAAAAGAATCGATCTGGTGTCTTGTGGATCTTCGTTCAAAGCTGTGTCATATACAAAGTTATGATCATAGGGGCGTAAATGATGATTTTCTTTGAGCGGTTTAGATTTATTAAAATATATTACCTGATATTTAAGTCTTCGACGCTCGTGACTCTATGCAAAAGGCTAAGATTCAGTGGTATTGAGGATGATGAAAACTCATATTTTTTAATGGAATCATTAAACGGTTAAACGAGCGAATCTGCTATTAAAGGTGTATGGTTGATGCGAATGGTGTGGATGTTCATGGTCGTGTCAAAGAAGAGATTTGGTTGGCATTTTGCTAATTAGTTTCGGAGACCCGGCTGCAACGGATGTAAACTTAAACTATACCTTCCCTAATCGATGGTATTCTGAATCTGTTGAACATTTTTGGAGAGTCCAGTCTCCAGAGATGAAGAGCGTAATGGGTGTGGGGCTGTGGATGAGAATAAATCTATCTGGACAGAGGGTTCACTTTTGAGTTTTTTCGAAGTTCGGGGACACTTTAAGATTCTGATTTTTGTGCTGCTGTGGATTGGTTTTTCGATCATAGTTCATTTTCTAGAGGATGTAATCCTCTTTCATTGCTCTCTTTTCCGGAAAAAACCATGCATCCCTATGTTGTAATATGATTATCGTCCCTATTAGCTTGATCGGGAGTCTTACAAGGTTGTCACGATATATTAGCCACTCGACTTTCGTCGATCATCTTGGTCTTTTATCGGATGTCAAACAGGCGTTTCTTCCTATTTAGGCAAATATTCTTGGATGACCGTTTATCATAAACGTTTTAGCTTTCTTGGTGCAAGCAATAAGAAATCAACAATCCATGTTGTTTAAAGTTGATTTTGCCAAGGCTTTATGATTCGATTAAGGTGGGATTTTTAGAAAGATGTGCTTAGTGCTTTGCGTTTCAGGTTCCTAAATGGTGATTCGTGGATTCTTAAATTTTTTTTTCTATTTTTTTTTTTTTTGCGGTTGTCTACACTCTGGTATGGCTCGGTCCTCCACTTATTAATGGTAGTCAAAGTCCGAATTCAAATTTCTTCTGGGTTAAAGAAGAGATCCTTTGGCCCCCATAACTTTTTTTTAATTATGGCAGTCTTTCATCTTTTCGTTATTTAGGCCATCGTGGCTAGGGGTTTTTTAAGGGCATCAAAATTGGTTCGTCTCTTAATATTTCCCATATTTTTTATTGCGATGTGCGTCTTTATTGGTGATGTGGTCTATGTAATCTATCTGGTATTACTCACATTCTTCATTGATCTTTCTTTGTTAGTCCGGCCACTCCTAAGATCTATCTTAAGAAGAGTCACCTTTTAGAGTCGGGATTCGAAGCGAGGATGTTAATGCTGCAGCTTTATATTTTGGTTGTTCGACTATGAAAACCCCTTTTAAATACTTAGGGGTGATGGTTGGAGGTAATAGCTCGACTTTTCAGGTATGGGACGATATAATTGGTAAACTTAAGGCTCGTCTATCTAATTGGAAACTTAAAACTTTATCTGTTGGAGGAAGGCTTACTCTTTTAAAGTCGGTTCTTGGGTCTGAACCTATTTATAATATGTACATCTATACGGTTCTAAGTCCGGGCTGTTAAACGATGGAGTACATACGTAGTAAAAATTTTTTTTTAAGGTGTTGAATGCGAGAGAGGAAAATAGTGTGGATCAAAATAGGCCAGGTTCTAGCTCCTAGAAGTATGGAGGGTTAGTGTCTCAAGTTTTTTTGCTTTAAATAGGGGACGCTCCTTTTCAAAATGGGTTGGGAGATTCAATATCACGGGATATTTCATTGTCTGGTGTAGTATATCATGTCTATGCATGGCTCCTCATTATATAAATTATCTCTGTTTCGTTACTCGACTTGGAAATCCATTATTCGGGAGGTGCATATGCTTAAAGATCGTGGTGTGGACCTGATTTCTCACTGTCATATTCGTGTGGGTAATGGTTTACGCACGCAATTTTGGAATGAAGTTTGGATTTGTGACACTCAACTTCGTGTTATGTTTCATCTGAAATTTATGCTTTGGAGATTAACAAAGATTGTACGGTGGCTGATAAACTGTAATTCTCGGTTACCTCTTCTCTTCGTCGTTCTGTTAGAGGAGGGGTTGAATCTTCTCAATTAGCTCTTCTTCAAACGTATATTGAAGGGACATTGTTGTCTAATATGGAGGATAGATGGGTGTGGGATTTAAATGGGGAAGGTGTTTTTCGGGTCAAAGATGTTAGCATCTTATTGATGGAATGTTCTTGCCGGTAACGGCCCCTACTGCTATCGATGGGTTAAAAAAACTATTTCCAATAAAAATTAACTGTTTTTACTTGGAACGTTTCTCCTGGATCGGTTGCCTACTCGACTCAATTTTACACATCGTGGTGTACTAGGTTCTGATCTTTTATGTTCCGCTTTGTCCTCTGCTAGGAAGTTCTCGCACTTGTTCTTCAGTTGCAGATGGCTACGGATATCTCGCCAGCTCGTAATGCCGCTGGTGGAATCTATCATGGACGGCCCTTTGGTTCTATGCGATTGGCTTAATTGGTTCAATTCCATCCAGATGAAGCTCTAAAGTTAAAGATTTGCTGGGAAGGTAGTTCTTTATATACTTGGTGGAGGTATGGATGTTTCCTTTTTCAGTGCTCTTCTCGTCGAAAGCCCCTCGTAAGATGTTATTTTTGACGATATTTTTGTTTCTGCGCTCTTTCTACTTGGTGCCTTTTCTAGATGTATTGTACTTTTGTGGGAATAGTTGGTTGATACACCCTTTCTGATCTCTTTTTGGAATTCTTTTCTCTAGCTCTCTTGCTTGTTGGTTTTATAATTGTTGCCGTTCTAAAAAAAAAAACTCTTTTCTTTATTAATTATTGTTAAAGAAAATCATATTGTGTTTTCTAAATCAATAGTTATATGATTTTTCGTAAAATACTATTCTGCTTTCAAAAGTATAATGTCAAGAACTAAAATTGCTTTCATTAATTAGCTATCAAGAAGAAAATAAGTGAATGATTAATTTTTTATTACGGTGTGAAAAATGGTAGGAGGTCGACTTCAATACCATAACATGCCTGTATCTACGCATACAAATTCAAATTTCGGGGTGCAGTTTTATGTTAATTGTGTTGAAATGCTGGGTTGTGTTGTTTTTTGAATGACTAGAGTTGCCTAGCAACAAAAAAAAAACATGTGAATATTATACTAAATGCATGTGGTTTCAGGTTTAATTTTTACTAGGCGCAAACAATCACAAAGTGGTTACGCAAACTTCTTGAAAAAGTGAGGGATTTACTTGGTTTGAGTCTTTGCGGCTGTGAGCTTCAAACCCCGTGAATTAGTCATCAAAAGTCGAAAACCATAATTACCATAAAAAACTATTAATGTTTATTTTTTATTTTGGTATACATTGAAGTTATAACAACAATATACATTAATAAGCGTATACAGTAATAAGTCAAAGATATTTGCAAAACAAGTTGTTTGCTTATCTCTTGAAAGATTCTTTGTTAACTCAACATGCACCTATTAGCCCGAGCCCGACCAAATCACAAGTATTTGCAAGGTGATATATATAGTTAAAATTAGTTAAATATTAGTTTATGCATATACAATCTTTGATGTTTGTTTGTTGTTGTAAAGTATATTTCTTTAATTCATTTTCGTCGCAATTCACATGTTAAATCATGCGTACTATTAGCCACTCTAACTAAGATAAGCAACCAATTAGCTTATCATGACATAGGCTATCCGGTGTGTGAATTTTAGAATGTTCAACCAACTTTAAATGTGTTGTTTAAGATCAATTAAGTTTATGTTGTAATGTTTTACTGGAGAAGTGATGTAATATTGTATTTTTAGTTTAAATGATTTGTTTGTTGATAACTAAGACAAAATTCCTTTGAATTATATGACATGGTTGAAAAATAATGGTTATCGAAGACTAACCATAACACATTTTATACTTATGTTGCTAATATTGTGTCTTACATTTTAGATGATCATGTTCTAATCAATGTGTTTAATGACATCGTTGCATCACATTCGGTGAGTATTCAAATTTAATCACACGCAATTCATTAGTTTTATAATTCTTACAACTCAACCTAACAAGTTCTTTTAATATGTTTAGGAAAGGACACAAATCCTAAAATAACTTAACCATTGGAAGGACACAAAAGAATGCTGATGTGTTTCAAAAGCTTTAAATTTATAAGACTAGAATTACCGATTATTAAATGGAAACACACGGGTAAAAGTATAACCCACGTATGTAGTATAACCCACGGGTAAGACCAGGTCGTCCACAGGGATTTGATTTGTGTTCGAATAAGTGTAATGAAATAAACTTTAACAATTTTAAGATAAATTGTGCTGGATTCAATAATTAAAAAGATGACTACTCAGATTGTTTGATATAATTCCTAAGCAATGGTGATGATTACGATCTCAGATTAGAGGTTGTTTAACTTATAAAAATGTTTTCTCTTTAATAAACATTTTCACAAATTAATGCGTTTAACTTAAGACTTATATTTAGTTAACTTGATCCAATGTGTCACTCAGATAATCCAGTTACTATTATATCAAATCTATTTTGTTTATCAAATAACGTAAGCGGATTTCTTCAACCAAACGATAAAGACCGTAGACAAATCTTTAAAACCATATAACATACAACCGGGATCTTTATACCTTATACCTTTATATGCATACATCAAATTGATAATAACTCGGATAGGATTTCAATTAAGCTTAGATTAAGAGATCGCAATGATTACCCAAATGCTTTATTGATTATTATGTACATCATCGAGTATTTTTTTTTTTTTAAAAAGTCATGAGTGATATAGTTCTCATGGCTATGAAGTTCATAACAAAATAAAGTAAAGAAACAAGAAACATACTATGCTTGGGTAGGAAAATGGATCAAACTCCAAGTATCGGATCTTACTAAATATTTATTTTACTAAATATTATGATGTTGTTCTTCGTTCTTCCGGACTTCGATCTTCAAACCCAGGTGTTGGTGAAGATATTTGAGAGAGAATTGATGTGATGAAGAATATGAGGGATGCTTCAAATGGTGTGAAATTCGTTTCTATTTATAGGCTGAGAAGGGGTCGAAGTGCGGCGCACATTATAAAATGTGTGGCATACTTAGCTTAAGTCGGTGCAATTTCATTTAATGCTGCTGGGAAGTGCGGCGCACATTCTTGCAAAACCGGCGCACTTGAGGTGTAAATGCAGACTTCATTTAATTCTACTTAAATCTATTTAATTCGAAGGGAAGTGCGACGCACATTCTGGAAAACCGACGCACTTCTTGGCATTTTCAGCTTTAGTCATTTCTTTTCTCTTAACTTGTCTTCCAATAAGCATAAACACTTGTATTTTGGACTTTTTGAGCTCGGGATGTCTTCAAGTGAACCTGCACATATTTCATGCTATTAATTACCAAAAGTTCATGAGAAAACATGAAATATATATAACGTCGCCGAAAACATGTATAATTTAGGCGTTATCAAATGCCCTAATATACAGTTCAAACATTTTCTTTTATGTACTTATGTTTTCTTATCGGTCTTTCTTTTTTGCTAGAATAGTTCAACCATTTTCAATGTTTTCTTAGTGTTATTCGGGTTGGATTTTTGGTGTTTTTATTTTAGGTATTTTAATGTTTTCTTAGTGTTAATTTACACGTTGAATTATTTTAGCTGATTTTTAATTAATCGGAGAACAAAATGTACATAAATTTTTTTCAGATTGTATACCGATTTAAAATCAATCATAGTTGATTTTATTGACACGTTGTGTAATGTATATTTATATACTAATATGGGTGCCTAATTTTATAAAACATGTGATCAATTACAAACTATAAAACATTAAGTTTTTCCTAAATCCACATGTAAAATCCAAAAATGTTACTCGAACACTTGGATTCATAGAGTATGTTTTCTTAAATGATAACTTATTTCAAACATACTGGAATAAGTTGGAAAAAAACAATAATATGTGTCAACTTTTTAGTTGAAAAAACCGTTTACAACATCACTTTACAACCATCTACTCTAGCACATATTTACTTAGTAGTAACTCAAACATTTTTTATTGATTTCATATATTACATATGAGTTCTCAAACACGTAACTGAAACATCATGTTACCCTTTTATGACTCATATAATATCGCGTGTCGCAAAGTTGTGCATTCTGTTATAATCGGTGTATGTTGAATCTGTAAACACAGTTTTACAATTTGAATAAGTTATTAAGAAAACCGTTCATCGGACGGGTAGAGACCTAGTTTAAGAATAAACTACGTAGCATCAATTGTTTAAACCTCTCTTTTGGACCGGTGCCTAGACCGGTCTATATAACTATCCACACACCAGTGCTTCGCACTCATTTTTAGTGCAAGACTCCCCTAGTGAAACCCTCTGAGCCTATTTTTTTCGCGGTTCTCGTAATTTTTTGGTTAATCCGGACTATTAATGAAGAGCATTGTTAACCCTACAACCAATTGTTACACCCAGTTCGCCTTAGCCTTCCTTGTATGTATTTGCTTTTAGTACATTATTGTTTAACCCAAGTTAATTATTTGAGTACACGGTTGCTAAGTCCTTATCCTTGTAAATATAGTTTTGGGACGATTGGTATTCATGGTAGTATTTATTTCACGGAAGAACGGGAAAGAAAAGTTAAGTCAATACCCCCATATGTTTGTCAAATAGTCTCAATGTTATGTTATCCAACTCAATTGGGGTCATAGACTAGTTTATTTATCGAGTATGTAAAAGTTCAAGTGGAGGGGTGCATCTATAAATCCCAAGTGATGTACTATGTTGTGAAAAAAAGAGAAGAAAAAGAAAGAGTTTGATGTCGAGTTTTATAGAGTTTGTACATCTTGTCCGAGTGGTAGAGTCTTTGGCTTAGCAACCAAACCAGCATGTATTCCTATAAGATAACTAACTCACCACTTCACCTAAAAATTCACCCAAAAAGTCATTCCCAAAATATTTCTCATCCGTTTTCGTTTCCATGTTTGTCATATTTCACCCACACCTCGCAATGCTTTTAAAGACCTCTTTGATAGTAACTATTATTACTTACGCTAGCAGTGGAGGTTTGATCCTTTATCAAACCTATGGTAATTTATATGCTATGACAGGTAGTGAGTGTTATATTTTCTATTTCCCATATTGTTATAATTCATTATACACCTGAGAGAAAGAGAGAATATCCAAACACTTATTGTGAGGTGCTAGTGTATATTTTCCGTGCTTCTAGTTACAAGGTCTAATTCGTTGTGCCATGAAAGCCTTTAAAGAGTAAGTTAAATGCCCCCGATATTGCTATTGTCTAGGTAGAAATTAAAGAGTAAGTTAAATGCCCTCGATATTGCTATTGTCTAGGTAGAAAAGTTTATTTGCTTGGGGATAAGCAAATCCCAAGTGTAGGGGTATTTGATGAGGTGTAGTTTTATACACTTTTTCGAGGTCATTTTACCCTTATAATCATGCAATTATGTCTAAAAGATGCGCTTAATCGTTTCTTTTTGCATTTTTAGCACTTGGAAGACATTTGGAGGAAATACACGTGACTTGGGCTCAAGTTTAAAAGGAACCAGACAAGATCACAATTTGGCTTGAAGACGGATTGAAGAATCAAGATCAGATTGTGGAGACAGCGTCTGGAAAGCTTGGGACGCTGATTCGTGGTATAGCATACACTTATATAGCAACCCTAATACAGATCCTAACCGAATGCCCTTGACCAAGGCAAAAGG
>BQNB010002015.1:44616-123886 GCA_026074375.1 Tanacetum coccineum | reverse complement strand
TATCAAAACGTAAAAAAATAGACGAAAATGGACGAAAACAGACGAAAACGGACGTAAATATATATCGGATGCAAAACGTAAAAAAAGGACGAAAACGTAAAACATCAAACAAAAACTTAAGAAATCTGACGAAAACGTAAGAAATCGGACGAAAAAGTAAAAAAAACAGACGAAAACGGACGTAAATATATATCGGATGCAAAACGTAAAAAAAGGACGAAAACGTAAAACATCAAACAAAAACTTAAGAAATCTGACGAAAACGTAAGAAATTGAACAAAAACTAAAAAAAAAGACGAAAACGTAAGTAATCAGACGAAAACGTAAAAAAGGGAGAAACCGTAAGAAATATGACGAAAACGTAAAAATGGGACGAAAACGTTAAAAACGGACGAAATCGGACGAAAACGTAAAAAAAACAGACGAAAACGTAAGAAATCGGACGAAAACGTAAAAAAACATACGTAAAGGTAAAAAACAGACGAAAACGTAAGTAATCGATCGAAAACGTAAAAAAAAGGGACGAAAACGTAAGAAATATGACGAAAACCTAAAAAACGGACAAAATCGTAAGAAATCGGACGAAAACATAAAAAAATAGACCACTAGGGCGCATGAATCAGCGTATTCTGAGTCTAGGACAATGTCGCCAAGAAGACAGAGACGCTCTCGCAGCCCGCGCCACAATCCTAGTGTCTTCACTAGGTTGAGGCGTGAAAGGTCAAGATCGCCGCGGCATGAATACAAGAGCAAGGCAAGAAGGGAAAGTACCGTGTTCAAGAGACTCAGAAGCAGAGGACGGAGCACATTCGTGCACTCCGATAGCCGTCAGGAAAGCTCAAGGTATACGGAAAGTCACTCTAAAAGCGAAGATTGTGAGGGAGGACACTGGAAGTCTAAATCACGAAGAAAGAAGTCTAGTGTCGAAGATGACGATCTCTCCCAACCTTGGGTATGTGCCGAGACTGATCCGTTCACGTCTCGGATCCGTCACTTCGACTTCCCAAAAACGTGAATGCCAAGTCATGTAAAAACATACAACGGAAGCGAAGATCCTGAAGATCACTTGAAAATCTTCCAGGCAACATCGAAAACGGAGAGATGGGCCATGCCAACATGGTGTCACATGTTCAATTCCACACTCACTGGGAACGCTCGGGTGTGGTTTGACGATCTTCCTGCAGAATCCATAGACAGTTACAATGATCTAAGAGAAGCATTCCTGAAAAACTACCTCCAACAGAAAAAGTGCATCAGAGACCCCATAGTGCTCCACAACATCAAGCAAAGAGACGGAGAGTCCACAGAAGACTTCATACAAAGGTATAAGTTGGAAAGTGGAAATGTTAAAGGAGCACCGGAATGCATGAGAATCTCCGGATTCGTGCACGGAATCACTAATTCTGAACTTATCAAAAGATTTCACGAGAAAATTCTAAAAACAGTAGACGAAATGATGCAGGTGGCCACATCTTTCCTTCAAAGGCAAGAGGCGGCCTCAAATCAAGAAAGGAAAAAAGCCCCTCCGGCCTAGAGACACCACTTGAGTTGAAACTCAAGTTCGTCTTTTGTGGAGATTCTTTTGTAAACTTTGAGTGAATGTAGTGTTTCTCCAAAATTAATATGTGATCAAATAATACAGTACTTGGGTTGAAACTGAAGTTCATGTTTTTTTCTACAAGTTTTGTTTTCACACTTTGTCCACAAGATTTTAACGTGTAAGTTTATTTTGACGATATTCTTTACTGGAGACTTTATGACCAACTAGCTAAGAATTATCAATGATATCTTTGTATTATTGCGAAACTTATACAAAATTAACATCCACATAATGTGAAGTATTGAATAAAATAATGATAATAGATGCATCTTATGTTCAAGTAGGAAACATCGACATTTGAACTAATCATAGGCTTTTATTTTTGTAAAATAAATAGCCTGGAATAAACTCAACCAACCACCCCTTAATCTCTTATTAATAAAACCAGAAGAATAGTCCCCAAACGGATGCTATTCGTACATACAAAAGAGAAAGATAGTCCCCAAATGGATGCTATCTAAGAAATACAAAGGATTAAACAACAAACAACCTAACTATTACAAACAACCAAACGATTACATATTGAAAGAGTTTGGTGAAGATGATATTTGAGAGAGAGAGGCGCTGAGTGTGTGTTTTTTCTGTATGCCCAACCCTAGCTGCACAGGAGCATTATATATCCAAAGCCAGGAATGCACAAAATGCAGGAATGGCCCCTGAGAGATGAGGAGATAGACACAAAAAGGTAATAACGGATATATAAGGGAAAAAAGGTACAGGAACACCCCTTAAGGTTCATAAACTTGTAAAATATGGAATAATACTTTTAACACCCTCCCTCAAGTTTATGAACTAAATAAGTTACTTAGGGTAAGTTTAGAACATAGTTTCATGTGTTGCACGCTTCCCAAGCCTTTAGTTAAAATGTCAGCAATTTGTCTTTCAGAATCAACTTTTACCGTTTTTATCAACCCAGATGCCACCTTTTCCCTTATCAGATGAACATCAATGTCAAAATGTTTGGTTTTTTCATGCATTACAGGATTGGCTGCTATTTGAATAGCAGAACTATTATCACATAATAAGACAGCAGGAATATTACTTGAAAAATTCAGGTCCTTTAAAACTTTAACAATCCACATCACCTCACAAACAGCAGAAGCCATAGATCTGTATTCTGCTTCAGCAGAAGATCTTGAAAGAGTTGCTTGTTTCTTACTCTTCCAAGACACCAAACCACCACAAACAAAGACACAATACCCAGAAACTGACCTTCTAGTCATTTTACACTTAGCCCAATAAGAATCAACATAGGCACTAATAGAACTAGTACTAGATTTATTGTATATTATACCTAAACCAGGAGCAGATTTAAGGTACCTAAGGACTCTTAAGGCAGCATCAAAATGAGACTGAAGGGGAGAGTGCATATGTTGGCTAAGGCAATGGACATAGTAAGCAATGCCAGGTCTGGTATTACAAAGATAAATCAATTTACCAACAATTTTCTGATAACTAGTGATATTTTTTAAGAGTTTATCCTTTTCAGTTTCTTTGTGAGGCAGAATACCATTTTCAGGCATAGGGGTAGCAACAGGTTTACAAGCTAAAAGGTCATACTCATGTAACAGCTCAATGCAGTATTTCCTTTGGTTAAGACATAAACCATTTTTAATTTTCAGAACTTCAATTCCAAAGAAGAATTTTAATTCCCCTAGATCTTTAATTTTAAACTTCTGATTTAGAAGAGTTTTGAATTTGGATATTTCATCACTGTTATTTCCTGTAATAATAATATCATCAACGTAAACCAACAAAGCTAAAAATATTCCATTTTTGTTTTTTACAAACAAAGAGTGATCATTTTTACTTTGCAAGAAACCAGCCTCAGTTAAAGTTTCAACAAGTTTTTTATTCCACTGTCTTGGAGCCTGTTTTAATCCATACAAGGACTTTACCAGTTTACAAACCCTTTTTTCATTCTTATTAAAAAAACCAGGAGGAGGAATCATATAAACATCTTCAGTAAGATCCCCATATAAAAAAGCATTATTGATATCCATTTGAAAGATATTCAAAGATTTTTGAACAGCCATATTAATAAAGCATCTCACAGTACTCATTTTTACAACAGGACTAAAAATTTCCTCATAATCAACCCCTTCTTTTTGCCCAAAACCCTTAGCCACAACTCTGGTTTTATATCTTTCAACTTCTCCATCAGATTTATATTTAATTTTATAAACCCATTTAGACCCAATAGCTTTTCTATTTATTTGCAATTTAGTGAGAATCCAAGTATTATTTAAATATAAGGCTTCCATTTCATTATTCATAGCCTGAACCCAATTAATATCTTTAACAATTTCATCATAACAAGTAGGTTCAGCAGTTTTGTTCAAATTGGAAATAAAGCAACTATTATCAGCAGACAACTTAGTGTGATTAGCATACTTATTCAGACCATACTTAACTTTATTATCAAGCACATAATCATTAAGTTTATCAGGCATTTGGACACTCTACTAGATCTTCTAGTGTCAACACAAACAGGATTGTCATCATCTGTCCTATTGCTAGAATTATAGGTAGGAACATTTTGAACACATGGAACATTGCCCTCAGAGATAGGATTGTCATCCATTGATGATGCAGTATGAACATCATCATCAAAAGGATGCTCCTCTGCAGTATCAGTTGATTGATGATCCATAATTACCTCTCCTGCATCATTAGATGGTCCATCTCCCATCATCATTGGGACTTGAGATATTTTGATGCCCAGACTCAAACAGATCAAAAAAGTTTTTATTATTGACTTCATTATTAATGACATTATCAAAGGGTTTATTATTAGACTTCATTTTATAAGGAAATATAGTTTCATAAAATTTGACATCTCTTGAAAAAATGTAGCTTCTATTTTCCAAACTTAACAACTTATAGGCCTTTTTTGAACTGGAATAACCAATCAAAATGCATTTTTCAGATTTAGATGAAAACTTATCAGAATTGTTTAAAATACTAGAAAAACCGAGACATCCAAAACATCTCAGATGGGAAAGGGAAGGTTCTCTACCATAAATCAAACTAAAAGGAGATTTACCAGCAAGGACAAGAGATGGAAGCCTGTTGATTAAGTATGTAGCAGTTAAGACACAATCAGTCCAAAAACATAAAGGAATACCTCCTTGAAATAAAAGACTTCTAGCAACATTAAGAAGATGTCTATGCTTTCTCTCAGCGATGCCATTTTGCTGAGGAGTATAAGTACAAGAGGTTTGATGCACAATACCTTTATCCCTTAGAAAAACATCCATTTTATTATTAATAAATTGTGTACCATTATCAGATCTTATTACTTTTACTCTTTTGAGAAATTGATTTGAAATAAGATTAACAAAATCAACAAAGTACCCAAACACTTCATCCTTGGATTTTATCAGATAGACCCATACAGCCCTGGAGAAATCATCTACAATAGTTAAAAAATATTTGTACCCTTCCCTAGAGGTAACCCTGTAAGGACCCCACAAGTCAAGATGAATGAGATCACCTAATTTTTTAGATTTATAATCACTTAAAAGAAAAGGTTCTCTTGTTTGTTTAGAGAAATGACAAATTTCACATGGATTGACATGTTCAGGTTTGGTTATCTTTAAACTTGTTTTTAACACTTTTAAAACTTGATCTGAAGGATGACCCAACCTATTGTGCCAAACACTCTTAGACACATGACAACACAAAACAGAAAGATTACTTTTAACTTTAGGTAACTTACAATCAATATCAAACATATATAAACCACCAGACTCACTACAAGTCCCCAGAACATTCTCTTTTTTCAAATCCTGAATAACACAATCATGTTCATTAAAGCCAACATGTAATTTACTATCCTTAATCATTTTGTTCACATACAGTAAACTTACAGTGTATTCAGGTATAACCGACACATCAAACAATACCACATTATTAGTAAGTTTTAGGTTACCAACATGATTTATTTTTGCAATGCTTCCATTTGGATGACCAACAGTAATGTTTAATTCAGATATGTCAACAACATTAGTTATATTTTTAGTAGAGTTAGTTATGTGTTGGTTTGCCCCTGAATCAATGATCCATCCAAAATGAAAGTTAACCCCATCAATTTTAACATTAGCATTAAAGAACTTATAAAAATGATTGTTAAAAAGCACATTAGCATTAAAGAAACTAAAGTTTATACCTGCCATATTAGCCTGGACACCAAAATTATCTTTTTCGCTTATTAAACTTATTAGCTTTGCAATTTGATCATTAGTAAAAGGTAAAGAGACATTTGGTGTTTGAATCTCAACATTATTACTTGAACCACCCCTGTTATTACTATTAGAAGAACCCTTGTTGTTGCGAAAACTTCCATTAGAGTTTTTCTTAAAACCAGTGGGATAACCAATTATCTCAAAACAACTGTCAATGGTATGCCCTTTCATACCATAGTTTTTGCAACTTAAGGAATCATACTGAGTTCTGTTAGTCCCATTATTGTTATTGTTAAAATTGTTGTACTGAGTTCTGTTAGTTCTATTATTATTATTGTTAATACTATTGTTGTTTCTGTTTTGACTCCTATAATTATTATCAACAGTTCTAGCCACAAAGGAGCTTACTTGGGGTTTTTGAACCCCAGAGGTAGACCCAAGCCCCCTATGAGATTCCTCTCTACAAACAATCACAAAAGCATCCTCAACATCAGGTAATTCAGGTTGGGTCAACAAGGAACTCGTAATAGGCTGATAGACATTATCTAAACCCATTAAAAACTGCATTAACTTCATCAACTGTTGATATTTTCCCAATTCAGTTCTAGCATTACAAGTACAAGGAGAGAACTTAGTAAGAATATCAAATTCCCTCCACAAAGAGTTCAGTTTATGATAGTATTCAAACACAGGCAAGCCATTTTGTTTGAAGTTATTAATTTTTTGCATAAGATTGAACAGAATAAACCCATCAAGTTTATCATAAGTGTCTTTTAGTTATTTCCGAACTTCAGCAGCATTTTCAGAATAAACTTGACTTAAATAAAGATCTTCAGAAATACTACTTAGTAACCAAGACAAAACAACAGCATTACATCTTTCCCATTGATTAGATAAAGACTCGCTGGTAGCATAAGTGGACTTAACATAAGTTCCATCAACAAATCCCATTTTATTTCTAGCTTGCAAGGCAATTTTCATACCAGTAGCCCAAACTCTATAGTTTTCACAACCAGTAAGCTTAACATTAACCAAAGCACCACTACTATTATCATTAGTTTGCAAATGTAAAGGGTTACCAGCATCTAATGAACTAATTAGATCAATACTACTACTATCAGGTCCAGCCATGATAAACAAAAACTTAACACACAGAAAAAAGCAGATGGACAATCAGGAAAATCAGGCAGATAACAAACAAGAAGGTAACAAACAGATAACAAATAAGAACAATAATAGCTGAGAGTAGTTCCCAGGTTTCCTTGCCACTTAAGTGGTAGGTCAAGGGCAATCCTCAGATATTGATAGTAATAAAAAAGAAATAACAAGAGATAAGAGGTGTTACAGATAATTCAATATTCTGTTTTCACACAAACACAAACACCTTTAGGTTTTATATATATCAAGTGTATTGCAATCAGTTCTTATAATTGTATCCCACAACTATAATTTAAATTTACTGAAACTTCCTTAATCATAACTTAAATATTCAAAAGAACTTTAAGTATGATCTCATGGTTGTGATTTAATGATGCCACTAAATCAAGTTGATGCAAAACAAACAACTAAACCACCAATTAACTTTATACTTTACCGACAAATTTTAACCATTGTGTGTAACATATGCTATATGATGTAGAGGTGGCAATCTTGACCTAAATCTAAAAGAATAGGTTTAATTTTGTCATTTTTTTTAAATATTTAGGTCATTTGGGTCTTTAAGTTAAATGAAGTTTGGGTCCAATGGGCTTTTAAACATACTTTTAAATTAAATGAATGAGTCCAATGGGTCATAAGAATGGGTCGAATGGGTCGACCTAATTAAACTTTAACATAATTAGTTATAACTTCTTAAAAAGTGATATACATAACTTATTTTTACGTTTATACGTTTTTTGAACGTTTTCGTCTGTTTTTTACGTTTTCGTCAAATTTCTTACGTTTTCGTCAGATTTCTTACATTTTCGTCTGTTTTTTTATTTTTTTCGCCCGATTTCTTACGATTGCGTCCGTTTTTTTACGTTTTCGTCTGTTTTTTTACGTTTTCGTCATATTTCTTACGTTTTCGTCTGTTCTTTTACGTTTTCGTCTGTGTTTTACGTTTTCATCCGATTTCTTACGTTTTCGTCTTTTTTTACGTTTTCGTCTGTTTTTGTACGTTTTCGTCCGATTTCTTACGTTTTCGCCTGTTTTTTACGTTTTCGTCTGTTTTTTTACGTTTTTGTCTTTTTTTACGTTTTCGTCCGATTTCTTACGTTTTCGTCTGTTTTTTATGTTTTTGTCCGATTTCTTACGTTTTCGTCTGTTTTTTTACGTTTTCGTCCGATTTCTTACGTTTTCGCCCGATTGCTTACGTTTTCCTCTGATTTCTTACGTTTTCGCCTGATTTCTTACGTTTTCGTCTGTTTTTTAAGTTTTCTTACGTTTTATACGTCTTTATTCATTTTTAAAAAAGACAAAAACGTAAAAAAATGGACGGAAATGGACAGAAACGTAAGAAAACAGACGAAACGGATGTAAATATAAAACACGGACGGAAACGTAAGAAATCGGAAGAAAACGTAAAAAAAGAACGAAAACGTAAAACATCGAACGAAAACGTAAAACATTGAACGAAAATGTAAGAAATCTGACGAAAACGTAAAAAACCGGACGACAACGTAAGAAAGGGAGGAAAACGTAAAAAACAGACAAAAACGTAAGAAATCGAACGAAAACGTAAGAAACCGGACGAAAACGTAAGAAATCTGACGAAAACGTAAAAAAACAGACGAAAACGTAAGAAATTGGACGAAAACGTAAGAAATCTGACGAAAACGTAAAAAAAAGACAAAAACGTAAAAAAACAGACGAAAACGTAAGAAATCTAACGAAAACATAAAAAAATGGGCGAAAACGTAAAAAACGAACGGAAACGCAAGAAAACGGACGAAAATGTAAGAAATCAGACGAAAACATAATAAACGGACGAAAACGTAAAAAAACAGGCGAAAACGTATGAAATATGACATAAAAAATTTAAGTAACGATAGCTGAAACAAGTAATGATTTTCTAAATCATCATTAATATGGAATTTAAGAAATACTAATAAACATGTAGTAGAGTAATTGGGGTTCATTCTTTGGTTTGGGAAAAGTTCCAAAAACAGTAAATCTGGTCCCTCTTATTGTTTATCAAAAGACCCCCACCAATGGGGCTTCAATATTTCCAAACTTGAATTTTGTTTATGACAAAAATATTAAACACATTACCACAGCTTGGAAAACGTACATATTCTTTCCATTCAACAGCTTCAACCAAATTTCCCAAAAGTCCCCCTTACTACTTCCAGTTTCCATTTCACCCAATTCCACATGGGCCCTTTTCAAAATTTTCACCCCACATAAATTATAAAACATTTCATTTCCCACACAAAACACAAATCAAGTATCTTTGCAGTCCCGCTTCTTTAGTTTTTTTTTTGCCTAGCCCTTTTGAAACCACGGTTATCCGATCCATTTTTTAATTCAACTTTTCTATTTGGCACTCCAGTATTAGGCAGAAATGTCCCCCCCCCCCTTTCAGCAAAAATAATTTTACGGTTTTCTACCCTCCGATCCTTTTCCATCCATAAACATCAATTACGGAAATTATGCCTACTGCTAACGCTAAAATGCAAAAGTGGGGGGGGGGGGGGGGGGGGGGGGGGTGGGGGGGGGGGGGGGGGGGGGGGTGGGGGGGTGGGGGGGGGGGGGGGGGGGGGGGGGGGGGGGGGTGGGGGGGGGGGGGGGGGGGGGGGGGGGGGGGGGGGGGGGGGGGGGGTGGGGGGGGGGGGGGGGGGGGGGGGGGGTCTTTAATCATTCTTACTTTTGTTTAAATTCAACCTCCACTGCACTAAAAAGTAAGAAAAAATCGTCCCTTTCCAACTCATCTGTAACCCAAAAAAAATAATGGTGTCCGCTTTCAAATCTTCATCGATTCTAAATAGCTATTTAAGTATGTAAGATTTTTATCTTAAGTTATCAGGGGTGAAGACAACCCGTAAAAAACTTTTGTTGATCCAAAATCCTTTTTACAATGCTCCTTATGGGTAAAAGGCCCAATTTTACACTACAGAAGAATGAAAAAGAGACAACAATCCCAGAAAAAAGGAAGCAGGATCCCGCGATGGAACACCTTCAAATCCATTCCACGACCTCCCAAATCTTACATCAGTGTTTTTTACCAAGAAACTGAAGCCTACTTCGTCCATGGTTGGTTTTTTGGGGAAGAAGGCTTGACCAAGAGCTTGTCAAGATTATGGAGTGTCAGAAGATGACTGGCCACACTGCTTACCCTGTATTCTATGACGTGGAACCCACCGAAGTCCGCAAACAAATTGGGGCCGTTGGTAAAGCTTTTGCTAAACATAAAAAGGAAGCGGCTGCTAGGAAATGGAGAGAGGCTTTGAAAGAAGCAGCCGATCTTGCTGGGTTTGAGTTGGAAAGCATGGCTAATGGGTAAGTAAATTTCTTCATCTTCTGTATGCAATATTAGTATATTTTTTTGAAAGGGTGGGGAGTTGGGTTATGTTTCATCTCAAAACGGGCCAGGCAAATAATGTTTTTAGCAAACAACCTCTTAGAGCACGCATATGGTTCGTCGTTCTTTAAAACACTGTTGTCAAACTTACAATCCGTTATGTTTCATGACTTCATGTGTATGGTTTGTTCCCATTAACAACTGGCTCTTTTATTCATTCACTACTTATTACAAATCATATATACTTATATCACCATTTACTTCATGTATGATTGTATGTCAGTATTAAGGATCTGAAAATTGTTCGGCAATTTTCACAAGCTAATTGAATCTTATTTAACATACAGGCATGAAGCTACGTTCATACAAGTAATCATTGAAAAGATTTCAATGCAGGTAGATTTCAACAATTCGAGCAGTGATGGAGATTTAATAGGCATGGAGACCCGTGTTAACAAAGTAATTTCATCCTTAGAACCTGGTGTTGGTGATGCTCGCATGCTAGGAATATGGGGGATGGGAGGTGCGGGGAAGACAACTTTGGCAAGAGCTATTTTTGATCAGATATCCATTCAGTTCGATGGTGCAAGCTTTATTTACAATGTCCGGGAAGTTTCAAAAGCCACTTCGGAGGGTTTAAAGAAGTTGCAGAAAGAAGTAGTTTCAGAGGTTTTAAAGGATAAAAACATTGACGTAAGCGGAAATAGTATGATGCAAAGGAGAATGCGTGGTATAAAGGTACTTATCGTTTTAGATGACGTTGATCATAAAGACCAGCTTGAGGCGTTAGCCGGTGACCTTAATTGGTTTAAGCCGGGAAGTAGAATAATAATTACAACAAGAGATAAGCAAGTACTGACAGCCCACGGAGTAGAATTGATTCAGAATGTGACTTTGTTATCTGAAGCGGAAGCGGGCTGCCTCTTCAGTAGGTATGCGTTTGGAAGAGAGAATCCGATTCAAGGGTACGAAGAGTTATCAGGAAAAGTTTTACAATATGCTGGTGGTCTGCCCTTAACGATCAAAGTTATGGGTTCACATCTTCGTGGTCTAGATGAGTCTGAATGGAAAAATGCCATAAAAAGACTAGAAACAATTCCATTTGAGGATACTATGAAAGTATTGGAATTAAGCTATGATGCGCTGGAGGAGGATTGCAAACAAATATTTTTAGATGTTGCATGCATACTAAAAGGTTGGTTCAAAGAAGAAGCAATTAGAGCGCTTGAAAGCCGTGGATTTTATGGTGTATATGGTTTAAGAGTTCTTGAGCAGAAATCACTTATAACTATTTCTAAAGATGATATATTTAAAGGTAGTATTAGCTTGGGGATGCATGACCATTTACAAGAAATGGGAAGGAATATTGTTCGTCGGTCACACCCCTATGAACCCCAAAGACACAGCCGATTGTGGTTTAAAGAGGAAATTGAATATATATTGACTAATAAACTGGTAAGAATGTATAATTACATTTTTTGTCCTTATGGTTTGCTGGATATTTCATTTTTGATCCAATAGTTTAAATAGTTTTGAGTTTTGTTTAAAATGAAACAATAATTGTGGGTTGGTTTTTCAGTGATTATGGGCGTTTTGAAATTCATGTTTTCATTATTTTTTTCGATTTCAGGGTACCCCAGCAACACAATGTCTACAGTTATGGTCATCGAGTTTCAGTGCTGAAATTACAATGAAAGGTCTAGCAAAAATGAAGAATCTTAAAGTTCTTTTCATAGAGGTCTTGGATAAATGTGATGATAATAGTATAAAATGGAAATTTGATAAAGTTAGCGAATACCTTCCAAGTTCCTTACGATTTATGAGTTGGTCGAAATATCCTTTTTCAAATTTACCCAATACATTTAAAGGAGAAAATCTTGTTCAACTTAAACTGGAGTACAGCAATGTTGTTCAACTTTGGGAAGATGGAGAAGCAAAGGTAGTATAATAATGGTTAAATTGTTGTTTTTCATCATTCAATATATCTATTTGTTTCTCATTCCACCAATTATTAATTGTTTTTTCTACTTATCTTAGGTTCTAAATAACCTCAGGTTCCTCGATATCTACGATTCTAAGTTGAGGACCTTTGACCTTCGGTTGGCTCCAAATCTTGAGGAGTTGACTATTAACTTTTGTTTTGATTTCGTAGAGCTTCATATACCTGCTGGTCATCATTCAAAGCTCAAATATATTTGCATCCAATATGCAAAGATGACAAACCTTCACCTTGGGAATACTCGGAATCTTGAGAAGCTAAATCTCAATGGCTGTGTTGATTTGGTAGAACTTGAAATGCCTGCCGAAAGTCTAAAGCTCAAAGAGCTCAACCTGAGTCATTCAAAGTCGAAGACCATTCACCTCGGGAGTACTCCGAATCTCGAGGAGCTAATTCTCAATGGCTGTTATAATTTGGTTGAACTTGAAATGCCTGCCGAAAGTCTAAAGCTCGAACATCTCAACCTCAGTCATTCAAAGTTGAAGACCATTCAGCTCAGGGGTACTCCAAATCTTGTGAAGCTAATACTCAAAGGGTGTAATGATTTGGTAGAACTTGAAATGCCTGCCAAATGTCTAAATCTCGAAAAGCTCAACCTCAGTCACTCAAAGTTGAGGACCCATGACCTTGGACTCACTCCAAATCTCAAATGGTTAAGACTTAAAAACTGTTACGATTTGGTAGAACTTAAGACTCCCGTTGGATGTCTGAGTAATCTTGCTTTCTTAGACTTAAGTGGTTGTGGGAGTTTTAAGTCTTTTTTGTTTGACAAACAGTTTGATTCAGATGATGAGTTTGGTTCTTCTTTATCTGATTCAGATGATGAGTTTGGTTCTTCTTTATCTGATTCAGATTTTGAGGTTGGTTCTTCATCTAATTCACATGAGGTTGGTTCTTTATCTGAGTTACATCTGATTTCAGAACCCAAAGATGTTTGCCCATTGCATCCCGACAATGATTCTCCAAAGTTTCAGTTTTCTTGTTATTATAAAGAAGATCGAGCTACATCGTTTGGAAATCTTGAAAGGCTAATTTCTATAGGTCTGAGTGCTTGTACAAACCTTGAGAGCTTTTCAAGGAGCATTTGTAGTTTACAATATATAAGAAAGCTTAAACTTGAAGTCAGTATTACAGAAGCACCCCGGGACCTTGACCAGTTAGAATGTCTAGAGGAGCTAACTTTTTCATCTACAGAGATTAAATATCTTCCAGATAACTTTTGTAAGTTGAAACATCTCAAATCTTTCAATATCAAATCTTGTTGGCTTCTTGAGAAGTTACCTGAGGATATTGGCCGATTAGAATCTTTAGAGACGCTAATCTTAACCGACTGTAAGCTTTTACAAGATATTCCAAACAGCATTTGTAAGATGAAATATATAAACAAGTTACATCTCCGATTTTGTATTCGAGTTGTTGAGTTACCTGAGGAAATTGGAAGTTTAGAAGGTTTGAAAGAGTTGAACATAGAAGGTACAGGCATAACCCGTCTTCCACAGAGCATTTTCCGGTTGAGAGGTCTGTGTATTGTTGGGCCGTCGATGTGGCTCCTTGATACATATGGTTTATTTCTCAAGAGACGAAGAATCTCTGATGATGATGAAAGAGTCTGCTACATATAACCCTTACTAACACATGCCAAAGAAGCCAATACAATAAGAGCTATTTTAATAGGTACTTTATTTTGAAATTTTATATTGATTATGTAAAATATTCATTGTTTCTGCAATTTATGTGTTTTACTATGATTCTAACAGTTTAACCATTTTCTGCTGCTAGGAGGTCCAACGAGCAGGAAGCAATCGTCAATCAGCGGATAACAGTTAGCCAAGTGAACTCCGATCAGGTAAGTCATTTAGCAATTTTTCAACTCGAATGGTCTCCTGCAGGGTATAGTTTATTATACAGCTTTTAGGTTTTTTTAAAACTTTGTTTCAACTTGATCTTTCAAGGTCCGGTGAGCAGGAAGCAATTGCCACTCATATCAGAAGGTGATCTAAGCTCATATTACTGCAGCTATTCTCATGTGCATTGAAATGATTTTTTTTCCCTGGCATTGTTGATCGTTGGTCATTGTCAAGTAATTTTGGCTCAATCCATTTCCGTCATTGATGATTTTCTTTGGTACACTCCCAAAGTACGATTGTTTGTAAAGAAGTGTTTCAAAGTATGATTGTCATTTTACCTTTCAATATTAGTACTTTTAATGTATACACTGTTAGATCAAGCTATAATCCCAACCTGGATGCTGTACTAGTACTTATTACTTCAATTCAATGAAGAATTTGAACTTTATTTATAATTCATGGAGCTGAAAAAAAACAGTTGACTTCTTCAAAAGTCAAACTGTGTTTTTGATGAAAATGGTGGGATTATGATAAGAGGTGGGAAATGATCATGTTAAAAATAAACTTTAGAAGGTGTTATAAGTGAGGTAAGATGATAAACTAGTTTTATAAATATAAATAAGCGTTACATTTAAATGAAATCATTAATGGCGACTTTTAAGTCAAACTACTGGCTTTTGTCAAATTTGACTGAGATTTTCATAGAATTCTACAGACGCACATATTATTGTGATATGAAATTATCAGAGCATGTACTGTTTGTAGTTTTGAAAGCCATTGAGTAGTCGTATTTTGTGTCTTTGTCATGGTTGGGCTACAAACCGTAGAATGTAACTATTTGGTAAAACTGAGCTTAACACGACCGTTGCTTATAACTAAAACCATGTCACCGTTGACCACATAGGTGATTCAATGTGATATTGATAAAATAATAGAGTCTAAAAGGTAAAATTGCAAAATGTGACACCTAGATTTGTTTCTGAAACTTAATTCTGAGACGTTACAGAAATCTACACACACAAATCGTTACAAATGCAAGGTCAAATCAAGGGCAAAATGCAATCCAATCACTAAATTCACATGCATATACATATACAATTCTTACAACAATCTACTAAACCAAAAAAACCACACAATAAAATACGAATTTTGATATCGTAACAACATGCGAACACTAGCTCAAACAATTAAATCACAGCTAAAACAATAGCACCAATTCAATTACATTTGTAGGATGACAATGAACGTAAGTCTTGTGTATTTGATGATGAAATATAAAAGGTAACATTTCATGGCAATTTTGTAACGAAACGGAGCTTGATTTCATCTGTTTGAAAATTCGGATCAAACCGGGTCAAGAAGATGATCGTGTGAAAATTGTTCATTACAATGTCATTTTTCTCCAAATTGTTAGAAGTTATACTTGCAGGGTCTCAACTTGTAGAATTTTTTTTAACCATTATTGAGGGCTCGTCATTTTCAGAAATACATGACATAAAAAATGTAAGATTAGAAAAAGACTTTATGATGCCAGTGTGACGTTTAATTTTACTCGTTCAAAGATCCATCAATCCATTGAGATTACTTAACATGTCTATTTTTTTAATTATTAGAATAGGTAATTTTATGGAAGTAAAGTTCATATTGGTTTGGGAACATAATGAATGTATGTTGAAGTCAAAGTAAAGGAGTGATTGATGTGAGTTTAGGTATATCTCATAAATGAATCTTATCTTTCTTGACCAAATTATAGCCTTATGTTATTGAGTCTGTCTTCTCAATATACAATTGATAATCTTATCCATGTTTCTTTTCAGTTAGTTCAGATTATTCTCTTAAACAACAGATCCTTAGATAACAACCAGCAGAATGGCGTCTACTTCATCTTCACCCATTCAAAAGAGCTTCAAGTATGATGTTTTTTTGAGTTTTAGAGGTGGTGACACCCGTAACAATTTCGTTGGCCATCTTTATCAAGCTCTTAAGCAGAAAGGCATTGAAACATACAAGGATGATGAGAAGATAGAAAAAGGAAAAATGATCAAGGAACAACTGATCAAATCCATCGAGGATTCAAGATTCTACATAATTGTTTTCTCTAAAAAGTATGCTTCTTCATCTTGGTGCTTAGATGAGCTTGTCAAGATTATGGAGTGCGAGAAGACGAGCGACCATACTGCTTACCCTGTGTTCCACGATGTGGAGCCTACCCAAGTACGAAAACAAAGTGGACCAGTTAGAAAGGCCTTTGCCAAAAATACAAAGAAAGAGGCTGCTCAGAAATGGAGAGATGCTATGAAGGAAGCATCAGATCTGGCAGGATGGGAGTTGAAGGCAACTGCTAATGGGTAATTTAATTACTTCATCGTATGTGTAATATTGTTTCATTTTGTATGCTTCTATTACTTTATGTTATTAGTCAAGCTAGTTAAATATCATTTAATGTTACAGGGATGAATCTAAATTGATCCAAATAATTGTTGATAATATATTCAAGAAGTTACGTTCCATTAGTTCGAGTATTGATGGCAAGCTAGTAGGCATGGAGATGCGAATCAATGAGGTTCTTGCATCTTTGAAATCCTGTACCGAAGATGTTCGTGTTATTGGAATCAAGGGGATGGGAGGTGGGGGAAAGACAACTTTAGCCAGGGCTGTTTATGTTCATATATCAAGTGAGTTCGAAGGTAAAAGCTTTGTTGAAAACGTGAGGGAAGTCTCGAAAACCTCTTTGTCGGGTTTGAAGTCGTTGCAGAAACAAGTACTTTCTGATGTTTTGAATGACCAAGGCATTACCGTAAGTAGTGTTGCTGACGGGAAAGACATGATGGGAAAGATGATGCGCGGTAGAAAGGTTCTTGTTGTTCTAGATGATGTGGATCATATAGACCAACTTGAGGCATTAGCTGGTAAGCCTAACTGGTTTAAGTCAGGAAGTACGATTATCATTACAACCAGAGATGAACAAGTGCTAGTATCACACGGAGTGAGCTTGATTCGTAATGTCAATCTGTTGTCGGATAAGGAAGCACTTTGTCTATTCAGTAGATATACATTTGGGAGAGAGATTCCAATTCAAGGGTACGAACAACTATCAGGACAAGTTGCACGTTATGCAGCCGGTCTACCCTTAACAATAAAAGTTTTGGGTTCGTTTCTGTGTGGTAAAAATGAGCTTGAGTGGAAAGATGTTTTGGAAAGACTAAAAACAGTTCCTCAGAAGGAAACCCAAAAAGTATTGGAAATAAGCTTTGATGATCTAGAGAATGATTACAAAGAAATCTTTCTAGATGTTGCATGCATATTAAAAGGTGAACAGAAAGACAGAGCAATACATGTGTTTGAAAGCTGTGGATATAATGCTAACATTGGTATAAGAGTTCTTGAGCAGTAATCTCTCATAACTATTACTGAATATGGGAGTTTGGGCATACATGACCATATAGAAGAGATGGGTAAAGATATTGTTTTCCGTTTGCACCCCGATGACCCTAACAGACAAAGCAGATTGTGGATTGATGGTGAAATTGAAAATATATTGGCGTGTGATTCGGTAAGGATCAAGTTTATTCCTAAAGTGAATACAACTAACTCATTTTCATTTGTTAAGACACGTTCTTTTATTACTTCTTTTTGGTGTACAGGCACACGTTAATGAAGCAATAAGATGTATAAAATTGTCGCCATTGACACTAAATCTTGCAACTGTTATGAGAGGTCTAGGAAACATGATGAAACTTCGAGTTCTTTACATGTGTTCCGGACCTAATTGGAATGATAATCAGGTTAGCCAACGCTTTCCAGATGCGTTAAAATATCTTAGTTGGCGAGCTTACCCGTTTTCATCTTTACATGAAACATTTCAAGCAAACAATCTTGTTTGACTTGACATGTCTTTTAGCATAATCGAAAACATTCGGAAAGGGCGAACAAGAAAGGTAGAATAATGGTTGGTTGGTTGATTTTCATGATTTACATCAATATTGTTTGCTATTATACCGGTATATATTCATCTTCTTTGTCTCTATATGTAGGTTCTTGATAGGCTCAGGTTCCTTGACCTTAGTTACACACGGTTGCAAACAATGAACCTTGGGGTGACTCCAAATATCGAGATTTTAAATCTTGAACATTGTCAAGAATTGATAGAATTTGATATACCCGATGGATGTCCAAAGCTCCAATCTCTAAACCTGAATAATTCAAAGTTGCAGAGCCTTAACCTTGGACCGTCTCCGAATCTCGAGACGTTAAGTCTTGTAGGTTGTTGTGATTTGGAAGAATTTTGCATGCCCTTCGGATGTCCAAAGCTCAAATCCCTCAGCCTTGATGGTTCAAATTTAAAAAACCTTAATCTTGGGCCAACTCCAGATCTCGAGGTGTTAAGTCTTGTAAGATGTTGTGATTTGGAAGAACTTTTGCCCTTCCGATGTACAAAGATTAAATCCCTCAGCCTCAATAATTCGAGGTTGAGGAACCTTGACTTTGGGCCGACTCCGGATCTCGAGACATTAAGTCTTGCTGAATGTGATTTGGAAGCATTTCATGTGCCCTTCCGATGTCCAAAGCTCAAGTCCCTCAGCCTTAATGGTTCAAAGTTGAGGAACCTTCACTTGGGTCTAACTCGGGATCTCGAGACGTTGAGTCTTGCTGGATGTGATTTGGAGGAACTTCACGCCCCCTTTGGATGTCCTAAGCTCATATCCCTCGTCCTCAATAATTCAAAGATGAGAAACCTTAACCTTGGACCTACTCCGGATCTCGAGAACTTAAGTCTTGCTGGATGTGATTTGGAAGAACTTCACATGCCCTTTGGATATCCAAAACTCATATCCCTCATCCTCAATAATTCAAAGTTGAGGAATCTTAACCTTGGGCCAACTCCAAAACTCGAGAACTTAAGTCTTGATGGATGTGATTTGGAAGAATTTTATGTGCCCTTTGGATGTCCAAAGCTCAAATCCCTCAGCCTCAATAGTTCAGGGTTAAAGAATTTTATCCTTGGGCCGACTCCGGATCTGGAGATATTAAGTCTTATTGGGTATAATTTGGAAGAACTTCGCATGCCCTCAAGACGTCTAAATCTCAGATCCCTAGACCTCTGTCATTCAAAGTTGAGGACCCTTGACATTGAGCTGACTCCAAATCTCGAGAGGTTAGATCTCAAAGACTGTTTAAACTTAACAGAAATTAATGCTCCTATTGGATGTCTAAAAAAGCTTGTGTACTTAGACTTAAGCGGTTGTGGGAGGTATAAATCTTTTTTGTTTGACAAACGATCTCGAACACTTGACGTTGGTTGTTTATCAGAGTTACATCTCATTGCACATCCCATAGATAGATGCCCAATGCACCCGGTTAATAATCTTCCAAAGTTCCAGTTTACATGTTTTTATGAAGAAGATCCAGCAGCCGCATCGTTTGGAAATCTTGAAAAGCTTATTTCTATAGGTCTTTGTTCTTGCACAAACCTTAAAAGTTTTTCTAAAAGCATTTGTAGTTTGCAATGTTTAAAAAAGCTCACATTTGAAGGCGATATTTCAGAAGTGACCGAGAATGTTCACCAGTTACAAAGTCTAGAGGAGCTAAGCATTTGCAAAGTTTTTATTGAGGATCTTCCAGATAGTGTTTGTATGTTAAAACAGCTGAAATCTCTCAAACTTGAATCTTGTTGGCGTCTTAGGACTTTACCCAATGATTTTGGCAAATTAGAATCTCTAGAGAAGCTAATGTTGTCATCTTCTAGTATTAGTCGTCTTCCAGATAGCATTTGTAGGTTGAAACATCTGAAATATCTTGAAATTGAAGGGTTGTTATGGAATCAAAAGTTACTGGAGGATCTTGGCCGACCACAATGTTTAGAGAAGCTAATTTTAAGGTACTTTCGATTTTGTGAAAATTTTCCAAAGAGCATCTTTGAACTGAAACGCCTAAAATATTTTCATTTGCTCAATTGTACACTTGATGATTTGCCTGAGGAACTTGGGCATTTAGAATGTTTAGAAGAGTTAGATATAACAGGTACATACATAAGTCATCTTCCACACAGCATTTTTCAATTGAAAGGTCTGCGTATTATTGGGTTTGAAAGAACTCTTGAGTTATGTGGCTTAACACCCGTGAAACGTACCTCTGATAATGGTGATAATGAAACGTTCTGCTACACTGTTGTTTAGTCCTCTGTAAACAACTATTTTAACAGGTACTTTCTCTGTTTATTTGAAAATCTGTCTTACCTTAATTCGAGTTTTGAAATTGATATGATGTTAATTAAAATTTCTAGCATTTGATACGTAGTTTACTATCTTTTATAACAACTAAACCATTTCCTGCATGTTTGATTGCCAATCAGCACTTCATCGAACCAAAATGAACTCGAAGCTCAATCCACAGGGCCAAACTGTTTGTTCTGGCTCAATCAGCTTTTCCATGTCTGAAAGATTTCGCCAAATGTTGGGAGCGTAATTGTGCTCATTTCTGGACATTGATCACTCTCAAGTTCTCTTTTGTATCATCTTACAAGTCAAGCGTGATTGTGGTGTGAAGAACTGAAGACACTTTGTTGGTCATCAGTAAGACAGTTTTATCAACATCAATGTATGATATATTATTAAGTACATTCGCAAACAATGATTGTTTTTCTTTCTATCATTCAGAATTAATGTTACAATGTTTATTCATGGAGTTCAGTTTACGCAGCTGACTTGTTCAGAAAGTCAATTTGTGCTTTTAATGAAAGGTTTGTAAGTGAATATCATGTTAAAAATAGATTCAGGAAAGGTTTATAAATGATGTCAGATCATAAACAAGTTTTCATTTAAAGAAGCGAGTGAACACGTTTCAGAATGCTTTGACAAAGATTGAAGCTTTGTTCCAAAAAAAAAATAAAACAAAGCTTGAAAATAAAAACAGCGGATATCACATGTTTCTTGCTGTTCTCCTAGAATTAATAGAAATGTAGTATTTGGTAAACCCAAACCGGGTGAAACCCTTTCCGCTTGCTCATTATATGATCTGCGCATTTATAAAGTTGGTGTGAGCTCCTAATCTTGCCATCACTGTTGAAGTGCTGTCACTCATACATGTAATGATCAAATAATATGATTTAACAATAGACTATCTAATAAAGATATAATACCCAACTTGGAATATATGATAAGTAATTAATTTGAATTAATAAGTTAAGTTAGCTTAGGAACTTCAGCTAACAGAGTTGACCTTTTGAGAAAGTCAAACTGTGTTTTTTTATGAAAATACTGGTGTTTTATATCTGGTTGACTATTATCATATCATTAAGTTCAGTAAGTATTATTCTGTGATTTTATTATCATAAAGAGGTTTTTTTTATAGTTATGTTCTAAATTGGTATAAAAATTTTAAGCATAAAAAGAGTTGACTTTGGTCAGATTATTTACTTTCACCAACTTCACTGAGTATTTAACTAAATCATTCTGAACAACATATCTAAGGTAGTTACTAGTGTCAAGTGAAGCTAATCGAATTTTTTTCAGTAATTTTATTGCAGAACGATTATGGAAAATCTATGTTCAGGGGCTCACGTCTGTCATTATGGATATAATTTGTGCTGCCAGTTCATATTTGATGTAACATTGCCTTCATGTTTGTCGACAAAATGTAGAAAGCAGGATATGGAAAACAATTTGTCTTGGTTGAGCGTGTCATAGATCTTTCACCCTTTATGACTTGAGTTTGATCTCATGCTCTCTTTACCTAACATTGAAGATGAACACTCTTATAGGATAATCACACTATCCAATTGAATTAGGACCTTGTGTTCTACTCGGTCAAGACAGGTTAGTTGTGTTGCCCTGTACTCCAGTTTCGTGTGTTCTACGAGTAAGTATCTATAGCAGTTTTAAAAAACAGACGGTTTGTTAAAGGCAGAGAACTGTTTGTTCTTGTAAAGCTATCCACATTTGAAAGTATAAACAAGAGCGGGGAAATTTTGTAAGGGTGAGAAATGAACAAAAGGAAAGAGTTACAGGACCTCCTATGTCACAAGGTTTTAAATAAAAGGTTTATTTATTTATTTGCACTTTGGCCAAAAGGTTTATGACATATATGACCTCCCGGATGCAACCTTGGACATTCTCGCGTGTTATGAACCCCATTTATAGGATCTTAACCCTTTCGTGAACCCTTCATTGATCTGTGAACCTTATGGATACGCTTTTAAGCACCCCCTCTGCGAACCCTTGATTGGTCCTTGAACCCCAAGATGAATGTGATAAGTCTTATTATTATTATTTTTGTTGCAAAGGCGAAGATATTTTATTTAGGGTTAATGGCATATAATAGCAACGTACTTTTCAATTTGAGCCGTTATCAGATACGAACTTTAAAAAGTATCACAATACCCATCCAACTTTCAAAATTTGTGCTATTATCATACTTTTGATGACGTGTCATGTTATAAATGGTGCCACGTGTCAGACTTTCAGGTATGCCACGTCATTGCCACGTCATCAAAAGTATGATAATAGCACAAATTTTGAAAGTTGGATGGGTATTGTGATACTTTTTAAAGTTCGTATCTGATAACGGCTCAAATTGGAAAGTACGTTGCTATTATATGCCATTAACCCTTTTATTAATCACAATGAGTACAACCAAAGCAAGGAAAATACAGACAAATTCCTTGCTACATACTGAGAGATTGAAAGAACATACAACAATGTCTTATTATTATTTTTATAAGCAATTAAATTTCAAAGGGAATGAACAAATTAACATCTTTTGTTATCTTGCTTGTGTTGGCAAAACTAATTTATCTAAAATAGAAAAACGCAAACGGGGTTTCGATTTCGATGATCTCCCCTAACCCCAAATCATATCCAACCGAATAATACCTCCATCTGTTCTCGTAGCTAATGATGATGATGATTGTTCTGCTTTATAATCTATAAACGTCATGTTTACAATCGATAAACGCCATGTCTATAATCTTTAGCGTATAATTATGATCTGAGCTCAATAATGTTGCTTTTTTTTCCTTCGCAAGTCTGCTTTCAGTTACCATTTATGATTAAGCATTGTTTGACAGGAGAGAAAGAAATAGCTATAATGTGCGAAATTTCCTGCATAACTTAGCACAAAAGAAAGAAATGATTTGTGCATAAAATTCAGCAATCAAGAAATGTGCAGAAAATCTTAGTTTAAGGTCTGTTTGGATAGGTGTGACTGAAAGGGGCTGTTTGGAAGAACCTTTCTGAGGGGCTGTTTGGACAGACCTTTTTAGGGGCTGTTTGGGCAGAAAACTAGTGCAGAAAAGCTGTTCTAAAAAACTGATTTGGGGCTGTTTGGACGGACTGTTTTGAGGGCTGTTTGGACACAAATATAAAGGGATGTTGGCAGGAGATACTTTTAAGCAAACTATATTCACACAGTTTGTTTAACAATCAAATTAAAGGCTCTTCCAAACTCAAGGAAGCTGTTTTGAAAGATATCGTTTATTTCGTATATAAACGGTGCACACAAAATTGTTTTAAGATTGTAGTAGAGGACTGCCGTTTATATAGAAAAAGAGTAACACGCATTAGTGTTCAATACAAAAAGACAGCCAGAAAGTGTAGATTAACAAGGATACATTTCTAAACGAAAATGAAGCACAAGTGACCAAGGCTCGTGTTGAACACGGTTCCCTTGAAACAATTCCATGTACAATTACCAAGGCTGTTTCCCAATGTACAACAGCTGGAGCAGGAGTAATGCCGGAGATGACCAAAATTACATGAAGTTTTGACATAATTTGTGTGTGAGTATGCAGTATGCTACGGGTGAAGGGAAAAGCTCGATCTGTAGTTTTTGGTGTGTATCTTGAAACAAAATAAGAACTAGTAATTATACTACTAATGGAATGAATACACAATTCAAACTTGTTGAATGCTATTAAAAATGATGAAAAGAAAACTTGTAGCTAAACATTAAGTGTGTTGTTACAAATTTCAATTATTAACAAGCTTTTAAAACTGAATTTTTATTAAATTCAAGTTTTTTCAGGTTTTGTTCCAACCACCTGCTTTAAGTATCGATATCTCATTCACCTTAGCTCCGTTTTGGACATATAAAGACTGGTTACTAAGCTCTCACAATAGACTATGTAACCATATAAGGCTTTAACCATAAAAACTATATTTGCTAGTAGCTATCTATGTCCAAAGTTAGTGAAAATACGTTTTTTTTCACTATAATTTTCCTAACAGTTATAACAGTGCATGACTAGGATCTGCATTTCGTGCTTCATAGAACTCAATTATCACGTTCTCATGATCATGTTGTTTAGTATGCGTAATTAATTGTTTCTCTTCATATTTGGACTTGAATCTCGTGATTTTTAAAAAAAAAATTCATTTACCCCCCCTAAACGGTTATATACTAGTTTTAATTTTCCCCCTTATTTTTAAAAAGTTACCAAACACCCCCTAACGGCTAGTTTTATTAAAAAAAAAATTAAAAAAATTTACAAAACAGCCCCTAACGGCTATATTTTTAAAAAAAATATTTCATTTTACCCCCCTCACACAACTCATTATAAATACTTCAATACCTCTATATTATTTTCTCACAAAAAAAACATACATTTACAACAAAAAACACTACAAACTCTTTCACAATGAATCAAAATCGAACCGTTTTTGATATCGATGAGGAAACCGACGCATTCTATTTACAAAAAGCTGTCGAGTATCACGAATGGCTAATACAACAAGAAGCTCAACCACGATTGACCCGTACACCGATCTTCCGTGACCGTGAAGATGCCGAAAGACGTCTACGTGCTGATTATTTTGATGATCATTGTAAGTATCCGTTATACTATTTTCGGAGAAGATTTCGTATGAGCCGTAAACTTTTTCTAAAAATTGTCAATGGCATTTCAAGTTATACGGCCGATCCTCTCCCACAACATTTTCATTTCTTCAAATCTCGACTCGATTGTACGGGTCGAATGAGTATTAGTGCTCTTATGAAGTGCACAGCTGCCATACGCCAAATGGCATACGGCAGCACACCCGACGCGTTTGATGAATATTTGCAAATGAGTGAGCATACTGCACGAGATGCTCTATTTTTCTTTAATATGTGCATCATAGAATTGTATATGCCGAAGTATTTAAGAAAGCCAACACTTGAAGACGTTGTAAAAATACAACAAAAGCATAACAATGTTCATGGTTTTCCGGGAATGCTTGGAAGTATTGATTGTATGCACTGGGAATGGAAAAATTGTCCAGTGTCATGGCAAGGTCAATACGGTAGGGGTGATAAAAAATACCCTACTATAATGCTTGAAGCTGTAGCTTCGCAAGATCTGTGGATTTGGCATGCGTTTTATGGGATGGCGGGTGCGAATAACGATATTAATGTTTTAGATAATTCTCCGTTATTCGACGACCTATTAGATGACTTAGCCCCTGTGGTTCCGTATGTGATAAATAGAGTTCAGTATCGTAATGGGTATTATTTGGCTGATGGAATTTACCCGGAGTGGGCAAGTTTCGTCAAATCATTCACGGTTGCAACTGATCTGAAGCATACGTACTTTAAACAGCGTCAAGAAAGTGCACGAAAAGATGTCGAACGTGCTTTCGGTGTTCTCCAAGGACGTTGGGGACTTATTCAACAACCGCCCCGTGCATACGAACTCAACACATTACGTAGAATCAGGTATGCTGATATCATAATGCATAACATGATTTTAGAAGATCAAAATATGTCGGTTGTTGACTGGAAACATGTGTATTCTAATCCTGCAAGGTCACTGCAAACAGTGTGGATCGATCGATGTCAAACCCAACGTCGTAAAGCAAAAGAATTAAGAGACAAAGATACGCATATTAGTCTCCAACAAAACCTTATGAACCATATTTGGCGCGAAGTTGAAGAAGCATCGGAAGAAGATTAGTCGCCGGGGCGTATTTTTTTTTTAATGTGTGTTTTTTTAGTATTGTAATGTGTATTTGAATTTTATGAATGAAATGGTTAGTTTGTTAAAAGAATGAAATAATTGTTTAGGGGGTTTTATAAAAATAAAGAGGTGAGTGGTATTATTTGGTGTTATGGTTAGAGGAGTGGTGTTGGTGTTGGTGTTATGCTGATGTGGCACTAACGTGGCAGCAAAAACTTGGTGTTGCCAAGTTATGATACCTGATGCTCTTATAACATTATAACAGTGCATGACTAGGATCTGCATTTCGTGCTTCATAGAACTCAAATATCACGTTCTCATGATCATGTTGTTTAGTATGCGTAATTAATTGTTTCTCTTCATATTTGGACTTGAATCTCAACTTCAATACATGGACATCAGCTAACATAGTTGACTTTTTCATAAAGTCCAACCGCGTTTTTGTTGAAAAGGTAGGATCCTTTTTTATATGATCAGTTTGGATTAATATATCATGTTAAAAGATAAATGAAAGGAAACAGTTGTAGGGCTTATTTTATATATCCTAAAAGAAGTTTAAGTTTTGATTTTTGTTGGGCAAAATTAAAGGTCAAATCATTTGTTCATAACCTTTTGAGATGGATAATTCTTAAGATGGTAGAAAAGTAGTTCATGTAAAACCACACCAGCCACCACTCGAAAAACAAAAGGAAGGAAATTGCATGAGAAAAAAAGAGTGATCGGTGGTGGTGGAAAAAAGTAGGGTAGAAGTAGATGAAGATGAGGTTTCGATTGGGTTTTGTGGAAGTTGAAGCAGATGATAAAAATTAAAAACAGTTGTCTTCATTGTGTTTTAATCTAGGTTTTATTTGATTTTTTAAAGACATTTTTCACATAGCGTATAAAACATAGAGGCCATTTTTCACATAGCGTATAAAACATTGATCATTTTTGCCATTTTTAAAGAATGTTTAATGTTTGGTGACCACTAACATTTCCGAGAAATGTTAATGTTTAAAATTGACATAAGAGTAAATTGCAGAAATGGTCTCTGTAGTTTGCTCAGATTGCACGTATAGTCTTTATTTTTACGAAAATGAAGGCGGCCTACCTGTGGGGAAACGTTAGATCCATTTTTAGTCCCTGACCAAATTGAAATGACTGAAATACCTTTGTCTTTAATATCTTTTAATTTATACTCGGATTTATTTTTATTTTTATTAAAAATTCATCAATCTTCATCATCCTACTAGATTCTTCAAACCTTTTTACCCATATTCTTCAAACCTTTTTACTTTCTTTTCTCTCAAATTATATAAAAACACCACTCTCACACTTCAAACAAACACCCAATCATCGAAAACAAAACCATATAACTTTCAAAATAAAATCATAAGTTCATATAACTATTTCTTAAATTTCAATCATCATATTCTACAATTTCTCACACTAAAACTAATTTTTCATACTTATAAGTTTTTCCAACCGTTTCACTCACCGGCTTCACCTTTTATTCTTTCCTCACTAACCAAAAAATCCACATACACCTTGACAGACACACATATATCACTACATTAGTATCATTACAGATTTGACCGGTGTCGTCGCTCTCGCGTTCAATTTATTAGAATTGGTAAAACTCCATTGAAAGGCTAATTGATTTTCTCGTCTACAATTGATAACAACTATCATATATATAGGATACAAGAGATCATTCTAGAATCATTACCATGGGCTTAGGCCCAAAATAAATTAATGACTAATAAATATACTTTGAATGTTGACTTGACTTGAATATTGAATGTTGACCGTTGACTTTGAATGTTGACTTGATTTATACACGGCTAATACCCCCATCTCAGTGTGAGCGGGAGATCTTCAGACGTTCAGGCTAGAGCGAAACTCAATAAATAAAGCAGTGGGTAGGCATTTCGTAAAAATATCTGCATACTGGAATCTTGAAGGGACATGAAGAACTCGAACTTGTCCCGAAGCAACAAAGTCACGAACAAAATGAATGTCGATCTCAATGTGTTTTGTGCGTTGATGTTGAACCGGATTTGCAGACATATAGACAGCACTAACATTGTCACAATAGACTAAGGTAGCAGTAAATAGAGGAGTATAAAGCTCACATAGCAAATTACGGATCCAAGCAGTCTCAGCAACAACATTAGCAACACCTCTATATTCAGCTTCAGCACTAGAACGAGACAAGGTAACCTGACGTTTCGCAGACCATGATAAAATATTTTCGCCAAGAAATACACAATACCCGGATGTTGACCGACGAGTAACAGGGCAGCCAGCCTAATCAACATCAGTATACGCAGTAAGCTGAGTAATAGATGATACATAAAGTTGCAGGCCATAATCAAGAGTACCATGAACATAGCGAAGAATACGCTTTAAAGCAGTAAAGTACGGATCACGAGGGTCATGCATATAAAGACACACCTGCTGGACAGCATAAGATAAGTCTGGGCGCGTAAAGGTAAGATACTAAAGAGCACCCGCAAGGCTGCGATATAAGGTTGGGTCACTGACAGGGTCACCATCCAAAACAAGCTTGGACTCTGTATCAACAGGGGTCCGGCACGGGTTACAATTTTGCATATGAGCTCGCTCAAGAATTTTCTCTGTAAATTTTGATTGAGACAAAAACAAGCCAGTTGCCGACCGCTGAGCAGAAATACCAAGAAAATAATTAAGTGAACCAAGATCCGTCATAGCGAACTCACTGTGAAGGGAAGTAATGATCCGCTGTAAAAATGCTGAAGACGATGCTGTAAGAATAATATCATCCACATACAGCAACAAATAATCAATGTCAGATCCTCGAAGAAAGACAAATAAAGAGGAATCAGTTTTACTATGCTGAAAACCGACTCGTATAGCATAACTAGCAAAGCGCTGAAACCAAGCACGCGGGGCTTGCTTAAGCCCTTACAAAGACCACTGCAGATGACAAATATAATTAAGTTTGTTAGGATCAACAAACCCAGGAGGTTGATGCATATAAACAGTCTCCGATAAGTGACCATGAAGAAAAGCGTTCTTTACGTCAAGCTGATGAATGGGCCAGTCACGAGAAACTGCAAGACTCAAAACAGTATGAATGATAGCTGGTTTAACCACCGGACTAAATGTCTCATCACAATCAATACCCTGCTGTTGACTATGTCCGTTTGCAACAAGACGAGCCTTATACATGCTTAATGAGCCATCTACTTTAAATTTATGTTTGAAAAGCCACATAGAACGAACCACATTAACTTTAGCTGGACGAGGTACAAGAACCCATGTCCCGTTACTAATTAAAGCATTATATTCATCTAATATAGCTTTTTTCCAGTGAGGATCACGAAGAGCATGAACATGAGAGCGAGGAAGCGGTGAAGTGGTGGTAACATGACAATTCATACGTTCAAGCAGTTTAAAAATGCCAGCTTTAGCGAGAGTGACCATTGGATGGGTAGACATGGTTTATGATGAATTATTTATGGGAATTAGAGTATGGCTATCTACTGTTTGGGCATGTGATTGTGTTGGAGCCGAAGTTGGGATTGGTGTTGAGTTATGAGATGGAGGGGTATCGGGTTGTAGTGGGCTGGTTGGAAGGGCTGAATGATGGGGCGTAATTGGGTTGTTTGGTTCATCCATGTGTTGGACAAATGGTTCCGTGGTGAGAACATTGGTTGTAGTTAGTATAGGTGGTAAAAGGAAATCATATGTTAATGTATTAGAAGACGTAACATTTCCAAACGAAAAAATGTCTTCATCAAACCGCACATGTCTCGAAATAATAATTTTATTTGAGGCTAAGTCGAGACACCGATAACCACGATGATTGGCGGGATAACCAAGAAAGATGCAAGGTGTGGAACGTGGTTCTAGTTTATGTGAAACATCAACATGAGGATAGCAAAGACATCCAAAGACATGCAAATCTTCATATGTGGGGGTTTGGTTATAGAGTTTGGTGAATGATATTTCATTATTAATGGCGGTAGAAGGTAATATATTTAAAAGGTGAGCTGCCATATTAAGAGCTTTCACCCAGTAAGATGGAGGCATGTGAGCTTGAAAGAGTAATGTACGGATAAGGTTATTAATGGTACGAAGCATACGCTCGGATTTACCATTCTGTTGCGAAGTACGAGCGCAAAAAAACCGAAATTGTATGCCATTTTGGCGGAAAAGTTCATGGAAACGGGTGTTATCATATTCGCCACCATGGTCACACTACAAAGCCTTGATGTCGACATTAAATTGTTTATTCACGTAAGCATGAAATGCGACAAAATTATCAAACAAATCAAATTTTTTATGCAAAGGGTAGACCCAAACAAAGTGCAAAAAATGATCTAAGAATATAACATAATATTTAATTCCACTTTCACTTGGAATTGGTAATGTCCATATATCCGAGTGAATGATTTCAAACACAGAATCAACCGAAGACTTGGAATTATAAAACAGAAGCTTAGCATGTTTACCTAATTGAAATGCATGACACAAAGCAGGTAACTTTGGTTTATGACATGAAATTAGATTTCTTGACTCTAAACGACGTAGCACATCGTCTCCGGGATGACCTAGGGGTTTGTGCCATGTAGTGAAACTAAATAAAAGCAATACAACTGGAGTTTGAGACCAATGTTGCTGAGTGACCGGGTAAAGGTCTCCGGTACTATCACAACGAAGAAGAATCCGTTCGGTCTGGTAATCCTTTACCGAAAAACCATAAGCATCAAATTCAACAGAAACATCATTGTCACGAGTAAATTGACGAACTGAAATTAAATTCTTAATTATATGAGGTATGACAAGAATATGATTAAGGTGAAGAGGCTTAGAAGATGTATGCAAGAAACTATGTCCGGTATGAGTGACAGGAATAGAGTGATCATTACCAACAAATACAGATGGATAAATGCTTGAATTGCTAAAAGATATGAGTGTACTTGTATTGTCCGCCAAATGAGATGATGCTCCCATGTCCATATTTCAGTTTGGATTTTGAGGAGTCATGGTATGAAAGGCATGTGAGAAGCATAAGAAACCGAAGCGGGAGACATAGCAGGTGCTCCATAATAATGTACAGGTGACTGTTGAGCCGAAGAACTAACAAATTGAACCGATGGCTGATGGGTTGCCAAGTACACACAAGGATACAACAAATTGGTTGCACTACACATCATCATATTAGATGCAAAGTTTTTAATAAGCGGAAAAAAACAATATTATATTAGCTACGCGATAATCATTATGCAAAACTTATTTAATTGGCAGCAAGCATGCGCAGGAAAAAAATGGCTATTTAGGGTTTTTTATGGTGGGTGTTTATGGCTCTGATTACCATATTAGAATTGGTTAAACTCCATTGAAAGGCTAATTGATTTTATTGTCTACAATTGATAACAACTAACATATATATACGATACAAGACAAGAGATCATTATAGAATCATTACCATGGGCTTAGGCCCAAAATAAATTAATGACTAATAAATATACTTTGAATGTTGACTTGACTTGAATATTGAATATTGACTAGTGACTTTGAATGTTGACTTGATTTATACACGGTTAATACAATTTTTGCCGTTGTCGTCGGTGTCTCGTCTGATCTTGCAATTAGACAAAGCTGAAATTGGAGGAGTTTCATGGAATTTTGTCAGACAATTAATTTGGTAACCGTTTGTGTGTTTGATTGTGGTGTCCAACGTGTTTGTGTATGTGTTCAAATATAGTCATGATGGTGATGGTGGGTGTAAGCTACAATATCATATGAGAAAAGACAAAAGGGGTAAGGAGAAAAAAACAAAAAAGGAGTTTTGAAAATGGCAATGTGCAGATCTACTAGTCTAGGTGTTTGTTTGTTAAAAGAATCAAATGAAAGTGAAAGGGTGGTGTGGCGATACTAATGAATTTAATAAAACCAATGTAAAAATTTCAAAGGAATATGATAAATGAGTGTTTTTATATACTGATGTTGGATTGGATTGCTTTTCAATGATGTATTGTTTGGGACGGGTATGACATATGCGACTGGGAATGGGGAGGTGGAATTGCTTTGCCAAAATAACTTATGCTTCTTTTTCTTGTGTGATGTCTCGTCTTCAATCTGCAAGTGAAGTCTGCAAGTGAAGGCTATTTGGTCTGCAAGTGATTTTTGTCTACAAGTTTATTTTGTTCCATCTTTTAATGAGCTTTTGGGTCTGCAATTTCAATGGCCTCATTTTGGTTGTTTCCTAATCGTGATCGGATCTTTATGGCTGCAAGTGGGCTTTTGTAGCTAGTAGTTCATTTTGGTAAGTGGAGTATTGGTTGCCTTGCTTGGTTTTGAGTTGTATCTTCATGTGAGAGTAAAAGTTTGGTGCTTTAGTGTTGGTCTTTTGTATTTGTCTTTGTTTTTTTTTTTGTCTCATCCTTTTTTGATTAACTTGTTTAATTGAGGTGAGATGCTTTGTATTGTATCTTTGTGTTCTTTTTTTGGTTCTATATATGTTGCCTTTAAAAAAATGATGTATTAATATGAATTGTAGTTAATCATATTTACAAAAAAGGTTTAGCAAAAAATATATTTTAAATAACAACTTAAAAAGCTTACTTGAAGTTCTGGGAAATTTTTAATGTGATAATCAATTTAGTGAGAAAAAAATAAAAATTCTAAATAGAAATTCAGAGGGGATGAAGATGAGGGTATTTCAGTCATTTTAATTTGGTCAGGGACTAAAAATGCACCTAATATTTCCTCACAGGGAGGCCGCCTGCACTTTCGCAAAAATAAAAACTATACATGCAATATGAGAAAATCACAGAGACCATTTCTGCAATTTACTCTTGATATAAAATATGAAATGTATAGTGATATTTCTATGTCAACAACTGCCAACAGAATATTATTCCATTAAGTATTATAAGATGTAAACTCTAGTTTGCTAATGCAACGAGGCATCTAATACGCAACGCATAAAGTCAAACAACCGCCGCTAGTTACATGTAAACTTGTTTAATAGTAGTAAACTTTAATTTTTTATATAACAAAACAAAATCTTAAATTGAGACTTCCGTATAAAAAAAATTAACTATTCTTTATTTAGTGATATTTTTTTAATTAGATTTTTAATTTTAAAAGATGTTTACTAAAAGAACCATAATCATTTCTTGATTTAGAGAAAAAAAAAACTCTAAATTCGTTTTTGTTAATACTAAGTACAAAATTGTATGTGTCAAAAATATAAACAATAAAACTTTACAAAAAGCGTAGCTGATTTTCAATAATTTTCAAAAACTGTTTTGTATTTTTTAAAGACTTTTTTCGCAAAGCGTATAAAATATAGGGGCCGTTTTTTTTGCCAAACACTAAATTGCAAGGACCAGTTTTGCTATTTTTTAAGAATGCTTAACATTATCGGAATGTTAATATTTAAAATTAAAATAAAATATAAAATGTATGAAATTTATAGGTCAACGACTACCCACCGAAATTATCATTCGCCCAACTTCTTTCGCAAACCCTCAATATATGTAAGTTATAGAACCTAAATAGTAATAAAGTCAAAAGTAAAAACAAACACCTTTAAAGCTTGTCACTTTGGTAAAATGTCAAAATGTCATCAGATAAGGCTATCCATGCGACATAATGATCTATCCATGTCACCAGATAAGGCTATAGAATTTCTTGTAATAATGTTCTATATAACCAGTGTTTTGAAACCCGGTTCGACCCGGCCGGGTCAACCGGTTGAACCGGTTCCGGCCGAAAAAACGGGTCAAATTAAACCGGGTTTCATATTTCCGAAACCCGGTTTGACCCGCCGGGTTTGAAGTGACCCGGGTCAACCCGGGTCATGTGACCCGGCCGGGTTTCGATTTTTTCGTATTTTTTATAAATAAAACATGTTAATTGTATATATTTGCGACGTAATTTTAATTTTACATGTTATATTTGTTAATAAATAGTCTTTAGGCTTATTATATGAAATATTTCACGATTTATATACATATTTTTTTTCTAATTATTAAATATATATATTTATTTATTTTTTTTGGAAAACCGGGTTGACCCGGCGGTCCAACCGGTTGAACCGGTAACCCGGTGACTCGACCGGGTCGATTCAAAACCCGGGTTTTAAAACATTGATGCTAATACAAGCATATAAGGCAACTAACACGCAACTCATAAAGTCAAACAACAGCCACTAGTTATATGAAAACTTGTTTAAAGTATAGTACTCTTGTAATTAACTTGTTTTTACCACAAGATTAATATTGTTATCAAGAACTTCCAAGTATTAAGAAACTTTAGAAATATAGATAAAAAGTGAATTCGTGTCCTCCATATCATAGATATCATATGGTATTTATAGTACATACATTTACTATTTAGAACAAGAACTAGCACATATTATTTGACAAAGTAACACATTATTGGTCTATATTCGACAAAGTGGTATCCATAGATAGTCTTGTATTTTAGGCATGCAATGTAACAGTTTTAGGCATGCATTATAACACTCGAGGGATGCCACTTTTTTAATGTAGAGTCAACTTTGAAGTACTGCCTCGTTAAAAACCTTGCTAAAGAAAAACCCAGTGGGAAAAAACTTTAGCTAAGGAAAAGAGTGCAGTGTGTAGTTGACTCGCCCTGATGTAGACATCAGTAGAGTGTTATGTCTTTTGTACATGCCGCATGCCAATAGCATGGACGTGTTTCTTGAAAACTGAAGTTGGGAGTGCCTTGGTAAAAAAGGTCTGTTGAATTGTTGCTCGATTGTACATACTTCATTTCAATTTGATTATCCTTTATAAGGTCTTGAGTGTATGCGAAGTATCTTGGCGGTATCTGTTTCGTCCTGTCGCTTTTGATATAGCCTTCTTTCATTTGTGCGACACAAGCTGCATTGTCTTCGTGGATAACGGTTGGACTCTTTTCTAGGTTTAACCTACAATAAGTCACAATGAGTTGTGTCATTGACCTCAACCATACACATTCTTTGCTAGCTTCATGTAGTGCGATAACTTCAGCATGATTGGATGATGTTGCTACAAGTGTTTGCTTCTGAGAACGCCATGAAATAGTAGTGCCCCCATTTAAGAACACATAACCAGTTTGAGATCTAGCTTTGTGAGGATCAGAAAAGTAACATGCATCTGCATAACCAATCAATCCATGTTTTGAATTGTTAGAGTAAAATAAACCCAAGTCAGTCATTCCACGAAGGTATAAATATATGCTTGATTCCATTCCACAATACAACATTAGAAACTTTTAGCTAAGATCCTTGTCATAGCAAAAGGTGGTAAAATGTCATCGCAAAACTTTTTCGCGACAACGTGTCGTAGCCAAATGGATTGTCGCAAAAGGTCCGTCACAGAAAGTCTTAGTGACAACAAAGGGGTAACTTTTAGTGACGACTTGGGGCCCATCCAAAAAATCAACACAAAATATTGACTACCTGGCATTGCACTTTCAGCGACGACTTAGCAACGACTCAAGTCGTCGCAAATCTAATTTCCGTAAATTAATTGTTTGGACTATTTTTTAATTATACAAATATAAATAATATACAAAAAAAAATTAAGATTGGCGGGAAACACCTTGGCTACAACGGCGTCGTCGCTAAAACCGCCTCTCAACATTGATTACTGCCATTTTTTTGTGACAACAAATGCAGATTCAGCTATGGCTTTTTGGTGTCGCTAAAGGTACATGTTATGAAAAAAAACAGCAGCTAAATGCTGCTAATCCATATTTTTTTCCTGAAAAGATCTACTAAAACAAAACCTATAAATCACCCAAAAGCTGTAATACAAAATGCATCCGTCCATTCATTCATAAACCACCAAAGTAAATCATAGTATTCATTTAAAAAGATACAATTTGGCTAATACATAGAGCAATCTGATAATGCAAATAACAAAAGGAGAAATTTCAATACAAATACTAATAACCTACATAATCCCTACTCGTCATCATAAATATCGACATCATACTCATGATTACTATCATCATTGTCATTATCCTCTTGTTCATCACTTTGGCTAGTTTCGGGATCAAATGTCGGGGTGTAACAATTACCAAGGCCGAGAGGGGTAGAACTAGGGGAGGGAGAAGTAGAGCTAGGGCCACCGGGAGTAGAGATAAAACCGGGAAACACTTGAGGAGTGTATAAATCGGGAATCTGAAACTGTGAAGAAGAAGTACCTTGTTGACGGTTGAAGAAATCCACTAATATTTTCAACGTGTTTTGTTGACTTTCAAATTCTTTTCTTTGCTCCTCCTTTTCCAAAGCATGTTGCCTCTTCAAGTCTTCTAATTGCTCCCGAGTACAATAACCTGGGTGCGGTTGTGACCTCCTAGAATCCAAATTGCCTGTACCTACTAAGTTCTGCTAACACCTGCTTGCGAACGATTTGTGCTCCGAGTGATTTCAACCAAGATTTATCTATCCGTCTTGGGCGGGATGGTTCCAGCGGTGATTGCATCTTGGATTGCCTTCATTTCTTCCTGTGTAGTTCAAAAAAACAAAAGTTAATATAACAATGACGGAAGGGTGTTTCACATAAAATCAGATCTATTTTTAAATCTATTTTCAGGAGATGTTACAAGTTACCTCAGAATTATTATATGGACCTTCAATAGTTCGATCCAAGTTGGATTTATAATCAAACACAAAATTTTAACTAAACATGATGCAACTAGCAAGGCCTGAAAACATGACAGTGGGGTCATATTTTAGCTAAATGGTCTGCTAACCATTTAGACTAATTTTTTTAGCAGCTTAATTATGATCATAGATAGATCCCTAGCAAGAAGCTAGGGAGAAGAAAGATTACATATTGTAATTACAATCATTTTTAAGATTAATAATCCATTTCAACCATTACGGTTTTAAACTCCTATTCCTGTGTGAAATCCAAGAATAGGAAAGAATCTTAATTTCATTCCCAAGTATGTCTTTCCTAGGTGGTTGCGGATCAAAACACACCTTGTACCTATAAACCAGAGTGTATGTTGTATTTACATTCACGCTGTGTGGCAAATCATAAAGCAGCATAATATAATCAGAGCTAAGTTACCAAACACCCCTGTTGCAGCATCAAGGGTGTTTGGTAAATGTTGCACCAATTACCAAACACCACTGTTGATGCATCAAGGCGTGTTTGGTAACTTAGCTCTCCATCAATAGGTCGGGATATAGGAGGAGTACGTGTGTTAGGAAAAACTTTACTTACATAGAGCGTTTCGTTTTCTCGAGTGTGAAAATTGCCGTCTTTATCCGAATGACGACGCCTCCAATGATCTATCCACCTCATGTAAACAGGGCCACCTAGAATAGCCTCTTCGGGTAGAAGCATAACCAAATGTATCTGTTGGATTCAAATCATGTGCGGTGACTGTGATTTACGCTTAGGCAGCAATATTACTAATGTGACAGCAGCTAGTTGAACATATAATCCTATCTGTGTAAGCCGTTTTAATGAGATTTAGATCCACATCTGCATATATTTAGGGGGAGGTGTGATGCAGGCCGTTAAAAATAGATTACTGCAACTCCTCACTAAAGCTAACTATTACATATATGTGAATAATCAGCTTTCTTATAACCTGAATCTGCTTACTTTTACCATAAGTACTTACGACTTAAGTAGTCAAATAACAGACTCCGGATCACCGTGTTAAAGTGATTGCAGCACCCGGACTCAAAAGCTAACTAAATTACATGTATGTCAATATTCAGTTTTACTTTAACTGCTAATTACTTTGAGAATAAGTTATCAAAACAAGATCCAAATCATATTTTGGTCAAATAGCTGAAGCTAATAATCACTTTAAACGGGCAACCAAACTACCCCTTGCCATATATGACTCTAATCAAAGAGGTTTAGAATTTAGATCATTATTCTTTGCTTGTTATTTATCTTGTAATTGATTTTTCAAACGCATATTTACAAATTTTGTATGATAACAACATACCATCTATACATTCAATCTTGTCTTTTGCTAAAATATTCATCTCCTAAAATATTCATCTGTACACAAGGTCTAAAAGAAAGAATTCATTTTGCAAAATACCATGAAGGTAAATGATTTGTGCACCACAGACTTTGCAATTTAATTTTGTACATAATAGTATTGGTATAATAGTATAGTGGTGAACATAATAAACTGGTGGTCTAATAAAACATATTGTTAGTGTACTATCTTAGGTAGTTCACAACAGAGCTTTTAAATTCATGAAAATGGTCTCAAAAGATTTTCTTACAAACATATGACAAAATTAACAAAAATAATTGGCACTAACAATAGATGGGTAGTCAGAGATTAGTAAACTATCAAATAGAGTATCAATATGTTGCATACTGCGCATAATCATATTCCATATTCAAACGCATATTCGCATAATCATATTCACATATTCACAACTTTAATATCCAAATTCAAACGCATACTAACCAAATGCATATTCAGAATACCATACTAACCAAATGCATACTACACGTCGTAAATTACTATCTATCCAAATGCCATGTTTACAACCCTCAGCAAACGGGACAGAATTTCTATATATCAACCATTTACATATGCGACCAAGTTTTTAATATCTTTTTAAAGAACTTGAAACTATAACATTGAGTATCATCAACTATAACAAATAACTAAGCCTTTAAGCATAAACAACCACATCAAATACGAAAATGAAACCTATGAATAATCAGATGATCACTTCTAAAACACAATGCCAAACACTCCCAAACCACACCTCGTAAACTACTATCTCTATCCAAACACCACGTTTACAACCTACATTACTAAAAACTAAACTTAACATTACCAAAATATAAACAAACCTTTAGATGGTGGTCCGGTTGTGATGGTGGTGGCAGACAGCGACGGCGGTGCTCCGACAGTGGCGAGCTTAAACACTACCTACACAAAAAAGAAAACCTAAAAACATAAACAAAATAAATTAACAAACAAATTTACCTAAAAGCAAATTAAATAACGATTGGTGGTTTTATGTGCACAGTGGTGTGGTTAATTTATAGGGTTGAAGGTGCTGATTTGTGGGGTTGAAGGTGCTGATTTTTGGGGTTGAAGCAGATACACGAGTCACGACTCAAGTAGTTTTCCCGAAGCAGTTTTCAAACAGGTAGACCCATTCAACACTTAGAAGATAAAGACTAAAATATTTGATATATAAAATAATAAAGTGAATAAGTCTTATATTATGTAGCTTAATATATTTATCATTAAAATATGTTTTGGTCGTTTTCTTCCTTTTAAGACTACTTGTAGACGCCAATCGTTTGGCGGGACAAAAAAAAAGAGGGAAACGGAATTTTTTGTTTCCACCTTTATAAATGATTTTAACATATAAATGACTTCATTAATTATAGTAAATAATTTAAAAATTATTTTAATTGATTATAAATCGGGTGGTAATTTCTTATCTAGACACGAAACTCGACCTGAAACCGACACGAAAATTACCAGGTTCGGGTTGAGTCTAATAGATTTCGGGTCTGGGTCGATCCATCCAACCCGTTTATTAAACACATCAGGTTCGGTTTGGGAATAAATTAAGTGGGTCGACTCGCTAACCCGTTTAAGATTCTTTCGTATGTTAAAAATTATTTATATATTATTTTTTTTAGGTAAAGAATTATTTATTTATATATTATTATATGTGTTAAATGGATTAAATGGATCGACTCGCAAACCCGTTTAACATGTTTAACCCTTGTAATGTGCCAACGTTTATATATAAAACATGTTAAATGGATTAATCCGAAACCTGTTTAACCTATTCAACCCGTGTAACCGATTTAACCCATCAACCCAAGTATATATACGGGTTAAATGGGTCAGGTTCGGGTTATGTGTGAACAAGTTAGAGTTATGTGTAAATAGGTTAGGATTGACATAGCTAAGTCGAATATATAAATGGGTTAGGTTCGGGTTAGGGTTTTCTGACCCGTCAACCTGTCAACCCAAACCCGAACTGAATTGTCACCTCTAATTACAAATAACTTAAAAATAATTTAAATAAATTAAATAGATTTATAAATGATTTGAATTAATTTTAAATAATTTAAAAATCTATTAGAAAATGTAATCATGCGGTTATGATGTTGGTGAATAAAGGTGAACAAGATCAGTTGGTGACTTGGTGTCTGTTTGGTCTCTATGTTTGATGTTTGGGTGATGTACCAGATATGAAAGTATATCATCGGGTGGTTGTTTTGGTATTTGATTTGTTCTAATTTTTAGGAGGTATAGATAGTTGTACCAAGGTTGGGCTATGTTAAACATTTTTCATCTATGATGTAATATGTGATATTGTTATTAATTAACATGTCCTTTTCAACAAAAACAAAACAGAATACTGGTGTAGATATTTTCTGTGGAAAGATGATTTTGACGCCCAGATCACAGGCGTTAGTTCACTTGCCCTCCACTGCGTCCACCTGTCTAGCGAGATTCCATATAAACGTGTTGACTGTTGCTTGAATGTTCATCCTGAGTATGTGTCCAGCGAGACAGCATACTAGAATTAGGCTCTCCATATTATCCTCTCACTCCAGTCAAACCTGCGGAACTAGATCACACACTGTATGACGTTATAGAGAAAGTAGTCCCGTACTACTCTACCTATACAGACCACACCTAAGAGAACCACCCCCATCGTCCCCGCTCATATCTTATATGCACTACCCCCCCCCCCCCCCCCCCCACTCAGCGCCCTCCCCACCTCTCCAGCTAGAACTATTCAAGGACCATCCCAACCACAAGCTAAAAGGACAAGAATTAAGATTTTGGAGCAGACTGGAATTAGACAGCATCCAGTAGGACAGCATGTCCTCTTTAGGGTAATTATTTTATGAGCTTTTAGATATAACATACAAAGAGAATAATAAAGCGATGGCGTTTATTATAACCAGCATTCCCTATTTATTATGGTACGAGGTTGACTTGTGAGTGGGTAGTTGAGACGTTCAAGAATCTAGTGGAAGAGTACATCATTCATTTAATGTATCTATTCTTTGAAACATTCCAACTTCACTTTGGAGAACAGTTCTAACAACTATTCAAAATATATTCACCAACTCGTGCTAGGTCTTGATTTAATTCGAAAGACACTTTATCCCGCCCTTGTGCATATTTACGAATATTAATCTACGCTCTATACACCATTTAGAGGAAACAAAGTTATGATTTGTTAGAGTAATCATAGAGTAACAAAGCTTATCAAGTTATTGTCATCCTCTTATTCAGTTTAAGCCGCCAGCGAGTTCTATTTACATATCAGTTGATAGCCGTATTAAGTGATGGGTATGTCTTTAAGTAATCTCCAACTTCCTTGTCAATGTATTTGACTAGAATACGCCGAGGTTGCTTGCTAATTAATGCTTGAGCGAGTTGATCAGCTAGCTAATATCCTTTACAGCTGGTCTTTGATACTTGGTCTAATGTATGTTTAAATCTATATAGAGATCATTGCGTACTGAATTGGCCCAACAAACATCCAAATTATTCTCTGATACCCTGTAGATCTGAACCAACAAAGTGCTCAAACGTCAAGGTCAAAGATCTAAAGATAAACATGTTAAAGACAAGAATAAAGATTCTGGAGGCAAGATTGGAATTGCAAAGGCAACCCGAGGACCAAGCATGTCAGTTAGGTGCAATACATTATGAGCTTTTAGATGACCTAGAAAATCTTCGTATTAAGCAGTAATTCGTATGTTTAATTTAATGTGTTCATCCATATGTTTATTTTAATGAGTTAATGTTTCCCCGCTCAGGCGGGATCGGGTTTATTGTTGTAGTTTAATGCGTTAATATTTATATAGTTCTAATGCATGATTCTAATAAGTTAATTTGATAACTCGTTGTGGGAACAATCCATGAATATTATTAAACAGGTCAGGTTTGGTTTGACAATTGCGCTTTAATATAAGATACAAATAGAATAATAAAAGCGATGACATTTGCTACAACCAATACTCCCTATTTATAGTGGTACGAGGTTGACTTGTGAGTGGGGTCGTTGAGACGTTCAAGAATCTAGTGGAAGAGTACATCTTCCATTTAATACTTATATTATTCAAAACATTCCAACTTCACTTTAGAGAACAGTTTTGACAAATGTCCACAATATTTTCACCAAATCGTACTAGGTCTTGCTTTAATTTGAAAGACACTTTATCCTGCCATTTTGCTTTATCAAATTAATTACGCCTAAACACCATAGAGAGAAAGAGTTATGCTTTGTTGGAGTAATCATATAGTGACAAAGCTTATCAATTTATTGTCATCCATTTATTCACTTTAAACCATTAGCGAGTTCCATTTGCATATCAGTTGATATCCGTATCAACTTAAGATATGTCTTCAAGTAATATTCGACTTTCTTGACAATGTATTTGACTAGAATATGGCAAGGTTGCTCACTAAATCTATGCATTAGCGATTCTTGATTAGCCAGCTAATATCCTGAATTGGCCCAACAACCATCCAAGTTATTCTCCGGTACCTTATAGATCTGAACAAACAAAGTGCTTAAACTTTAAGGTCAAAGATTTAAAGATAAACATATTAGAGACAAGAATAAAGATTCTAGAAGCAAGGTTGGAATTAGAGAGGCACCCCGAGGACCATACATGTCAGTCAGGTGTAATACTTTATGAGCTTCTAAATGACATGGAAAATCTTTGTCTTGAGTAATAATCCATATGTTTAATTTAATGTGTTCATCTGTATGTTTAATTTAATGTGTTAATCTTTCCCCGCTCAGGCGGGATTGGGTTTGTTGTTGCTGTTTAATGTGTTAATGTTTATTTAGTTAGAATGCATTATTCTAATAAGTTAATTTGATAACTGTTTGTGGGAACAATCTCTGAACAATATGGACCGTGAAAGTCCCAATTAACACATCTATAAGGAAATATAACTCTTATCTAAAGATAGATAACACAAGTAATAACTTTTTAATCGTATAATTCTTTTTTTGGTAACCATTGTTTTCGCTCTTTATTGATATAATCAAAGTATTACAAAGTGCTATGGATTGCACTAGTTGAATGACAATGTAAGTACTTTGTGGACAAGTAAACTTGACAAGAATCAAGTTTACAAGCGAACTTGTATAGCCCCGCTGATAGGATCAGCTGACTATTGTGTAAGTTCGACAAAGGAGTAAATGCCTATAATAACAACGATAATTAAAGCGATAACATTTACTCCTACAACACTCTCTATTTATAGTGGTACGAGGTTGACTCCTTAGTGGGGGCAGTTGCGACGTGTCAAGCATCCTGTAGTTGACGTACAACTGCATTTAATGCACGTCCATTCTTGGAAACATCTCGCCCATACTTTTGTGAGCAATTCTGCCAACCGTTCACAATCTTTCACCAACTCGTACTTTTGTTTAGGCTTTAACTCAAATGCTACTTTGTCCCGCCATTATGCTTTATTGAGTTTTCCCGCCTAAACATCACTTAGAGATAATTACAAGCTCAGCTTGTTCTTGTTCACAACGTAATAGGATTATCAGGGTATTGCCACCCATGACTCTCCTTAGAACCCTCAGCATATTCCATCTACACACCAACTGATATCCATCCCAACTGACGAGTATGTCTTCAAGTAATCTTCGACTTCCTTGATGATGTCTCTGACTTGAATACGTCAAAGGTTGCTCGCTGAGGCTTTGTACTCAGCGAGTCCTTCATTGGTCGCTGATGTCTATCAGCGAGTCTTAACTACTTGGCCTAATTTCTATTTAAATTTAGGCAAGGATAATTGGGCTTTGAAATATATATTATATATCAATATTATTTGCTTAACATCTCATTTTTAGCCATATCATCTCAACTCATTCGTTTATCTTCTCATGTATATTCATATTATCTCGACCCAACGTTTAACATCTCATGTATATCCATATCATCTCGACTCATCCATTTAACACATTTTGCATATTCATATCATCCCGACTCATCCGTTTAACATATTTTGTATATCCATATCATCTTAGCTCATCCGTTTAACATTTCATGTCTATCCATATCTTTTTGACCAATACTTAAACACATTTCAACTGCAATTAGTATGCGCTCTCGATATATCGACGGTACATAATTAATTACATTTACAACTTAGACACATTTCAACTACAAAAATAATTTTAATAATTTAATAAACTATTAATATTATGAATAATGTAATTTATATAATTTTTAAAATTAATTTTAACATAAATAAATAATTTTAAAAACATTTTCAAATGAAATTACACATTTATCTAATTTAAAATTAATTTTAACAACTATAAATAGTTTTTAAAACATTTTTAAATGAAAATATACATTTAGCGACGACCCTTGTCGTCGCTAACGGTTTGGCTTGCTTTTATTTTTTATTTTGTGGTTTTCTAAAAATAATTAAAACAAAACAAATTTGTGAGTGAACCTATTGCGATAACGGCAGTCGACGCTAAAAGTGAGGGTCCCACTTTTGATTGTTTGACCATAGAAAAGTTGAAAATGGTGGGGGCCATTGCTCTTTTAGCGATAACTTGGGTCGTCTCTAAATTACCTCCCTCTATCACTTCTGTTTCTATCTGCAAATATCTTCATCCTTTATTGATCCCTCTCCAAATGAAATTACAATAGACCAATATCAGCTTCCCTTGCCACCAAAGTCCTATCCATAGACTCAACATGTGAATCATCAGCCATGTAAGTGACATGAGTAGGAGGTTTCTGTCCATAGACAACCTCAAAGGGTGTAGTATTGATAGTAGTATGATAGTTGGTGTTATACCAAAACTCTGTCACAAAGCTAACCAAATTGACCACACTTCTTGGCTGACTCACTTGTCATTTCTTTTTTTTTTTTTTTTTTTTTTTTTTTTTTTTTTTTTTTTTTTTTTTTTTTTTTTTTTTTTTTTTTTTTTTTTACCTACCATAGTTAGCTTTCCAATCACCTTGTTAAAATATCTCAGCTGAACACATCTGTTTTTAGGCATGGTAGGATGTTGATAACTGCAAAGGTAACCCCAACAATTCTTAAATAATTCATTCCAAAAGTGGACTGATAAAGACCTTGTCTAGTCATAGTAATGGTTTGAGGTAACCCATGAACTTGTAGACTGTATCAAGGAAAAACTCGAGCTATTTGAGCGCTTTTTTTTAAAAGGGTGAACCAGTGGAATAAAATGAGCATACTTGCTCAATTTGTCAACCACCACCAAAATGATTGTTTTCCCTTGTAAAGAAGGAAGTCCCTCAATAAAATCCATGGTCACATCAGTCCATTAATTAGTAGAGAATAGGCATGGGTTCAACAAGCAAGGATAATGCAACAAGCCAGGATAAGGAGCTAAATCAGGCTTGTAGCACTAACAAGTGTGGCAAATCCTCACATATTTTTTAACTGATCTCTTCATTCCCTTCCAATAGAACATGGCCTTCATTCTTTTATAAGTAGCTTCCACCCCTGAATGCCCCCCCCAAAGGCTCATTGTGATAGTATTTAAGCAGTTCTGTCTTTAGCATATCATCACAGCCAATCACTAATCTGCCATTTCTTCTTAACTGCCCATTTTCCAACTGAACTTAGAGCCTGAGCTTCCATTAATCTCCAATTCCTTGATGATCTTCAATGCTTATACCATGAATGCGTTTTCCTATATCACTAAAAGTTGTCATTCTTTGTTCCATACCAAGTAAGCAAAATCCGTTGAAAGGCCATTTCTTCGTAAATCCTCTACTTCTAAGCCCTAATAAGTATTTTTTTCTCGAATTTTTTTACTCGACTTGTTTTTCAATATACAATTTTAACATCTGTCGACCGAGTTTTCTTCTTCTAATTAAAAAAAATTTCGCTACTTCAATCATGCATCCTATTGATCTTCGAATCCCAATTCACGTGTTAGATCATCTCTGTCTCTTTTTTAGTCCAATTGTTACTAGAAAGACCATGATCTTTCGATGCAACACTGCATGTGTTATAATCTTTTATATAATAAAAGAATTACATCATTTCGGAGTTTTCCATCAAATTGAATCATATGAATTTAAAAATTAGACCAATCAGAACGCTTGATTTTGCCACGTAGGCAAAATCGTGTGATCTGATTGGTCAATAAAAAGTCAAAATTAAATCGATTTGGTCAAAATTAAAAATTTGTGGTGGAGAAATATGACGAGAAAAAAAACACATAAAAATATATGTGTCAAATTTGTGAAGAAAAAAACTTGAAAAAAGTGGAGGTAATTAATAAAAATTTAGTGATTTTTAATTTTAAATAAATTATATGGAGTTAAGTGTAAATTTATAAATTTACATGTTTTATTATAACTTTAAAAAATAAACAAATAACCCCTTAAACTTTATACCCGTAGACTTTATATTTTAAAATATTACAAACGTAAACAATTTTTTACTTCCAAACAAAGATTTAACAGTATCTAATCACATCCCAAATCTACCCGAAGACTTTTTGATGGATTTTTCATTGTCGGTCTGAAATTATGTTGTACAACCAAATAGAAAAACACCGAAGCACATAAAATATCATAAATTAATAAAAAGGGTTTTCTAGCTATTCATTGATGTGTTTGGAAGAATTGCATTTTTTTTCTTTTTGTTTAATACGTACTAAAATTCTAACATTTAAATTTCTCAAAAAGTCTTTATTCCATTGACATGTATGTATGCCTATAAATCATATATAACAATCTAGGCTACTTTTATATCTTAAAAAAGTGTTGGTGACGGAAAAATGGGTAAAACTCTTTTTATATTTGTATATGTATTAAAGATATACAATAGGTAAATCTTTGTTTGACCAAAACATATTGTATGTACGAAACATAATACTTATTTGAGTTTTTTAGCTTTCTATATTCTATAAATATTGACGATTTTGATAACTCAACTTGATGCTTTTAAATTCGATTGCGAAGCTAAATTTTTACATGTTTTAACACAAAGTGTGACCATTAATCTTAAGTATAGCTGACTCAATAATGCAACTAGAATCATAAAACATATACAATATCAACTGCATACCCAACGGTAAGATAACCAGCCTTTCAAAGTGGAGGTCAATGGTTCGAATATAACGAGGAGAAAACTAATTCCCTTGTGGCCTCGAAGGTTCACATGAGCCGACTTCGGGCTACCTAAAAGAGTAGTTTTGTAGAGATTAGTCGGCTCACAATGTCGAGTTAGTTAACAGGTAAATCAAAAGAAAAAAAAATAGTAATTATTCTCAAGCTCATATAATATATATAAGATATGAATTTATTCTCTTCATATAATTTAGATAATACTCTATAACATAACTTATAAAACAAAATAAAAATAAAAATCATACATTTATTTAAAAAAACATAATGTCTAAACCCCGTGCTTGCACGGGCATTAAAACTAGTACATACATATACAAAAACACGCATATATGTATCCATTTTCCCTTTGAACGGCCAATTTTTACAAAAAGTTTACTAATAAAGCTCAAGCAAAAATCTTGAGGAAGGAAGAGTCACAAGAGTGAAATACAAGGATTACTTCGATCAAATATCATTATGACAAAAGTTCCTAATTCTATAGCACAAGTATCTATACCCGCGCGCCGCTGCGGGACGATTAGCGGAGCGCGAAGTTTGAGGAAACTTAAAGTTTTGATCATAAAAAAACAGACCGACGACTCAAACAGTGCGAGAGGGTATTCCAAGGAAAAAAAGGAAAATTTTATTTTAGAAATTTTTTGGAAAAAAAAAGGAAAAAAAAAACTGGCGACCGCGCGCCGTTGCGGGACGATTAGCGGAGCGCGAGGTTTGAGGAAACTTAAAGTTTTATTCATAAAAAAACAGACCGACGACTCCAACAGTGCGAGAGGATATTCCGAGAAGAAAAAAGGAAAATTTTATTTTAAAAATTTTTTGAGAAAAAAAAAGAACGGGACGATTAGCGGAGCGCGAGTTTTGAGGAAACTTAAAGTTTTATTCATAAAAAAACAGACCGACGACTCAAACAGTGCGAAAGGGTATTCCGAAGAAAAAAAAGGAAAGTTTTATTTTAAAAACTTTTTGAGAAAAAAAAAGAACGGGACGATTAGCGGAGCGCGAGTTTGAGGAAACTTAAAGTTTTATTCATAAAAAAACAGACCGATGACTCAAACAGTGCGAGAAGGTATTCCGGTCAAAAACATTTAATGCAACCCACTTTATTGGTGGGTCGGGTCCCCCAATAAATGTATGGTTTAGTAATTCCAAGAGGAATGTGTACTATGTCAATTTGTTATCAATAACGGTAATATGGGACATCAATAACAAATGAAATATAAACATTAATGTTATACGATGATGCCTTTTGTTCTTAAGCAATAACTAAGCTATGTGAAAACACGAACCCGACGACTTTACAAGATTGTTCATTGTATTGATACTTCTATCATAAATCCAAGAGTTAATTGCATAAATCGTCTCTATGGTTTGTCGGATTTAACGAAATTGGTCCTTAATTTTTTTTAACGGATCATCTTCCTATGGTTTTGACCCATATCGGGTTTAGTCCCTTACAAATTTTCTATTAGTTTGACTGTCAAATATAACATTTGCAAGTCACATGTTAGGGTATTGACGTCATTTCATATAATGTATAAACAATTAAGCCACCTAAACTCACACCTAAACACATAATAAAATCAGGTGGCCCCACACAAGGGTGGAGCTATGCTTAGACAAGGAGGGGTTGCCCCCCTCCCAACAAGTTTGTCACTTAATATATTTTTAAATGCTTTTGTGTGGTGAATTTTTTATTTTTACATTTTGGCCCTTATATTTCATACAACTTTTGTTTCCGGCCCTCCCGTAATAAAACTTCAACCTCCGCCATTGGCCCCACATACCCCAAAACAAAAACGCAAACATTTCATTATCTTCTATCACCTAAATCTATCCTTCAAAAAATTTCAGCGCTCTCTCTTAAAAACTTGTCACAACAACCCGACACAACTTGCCCCATCAAGGCCACCGTAGAAACCTGGCACCACTATTAGATTGAGCCTTTTTTGTTGTCTTCATATGTGAAGAGTTTTAAGACTTATGTAGTGTGTTTTAGATCTTTTTCCAAACATTCAAAGTAATAATCACTTTTGTATGTTCTTCATTAGAAAAATGTTATCCGATGGTATGTTCAACAGAAAAAAAAATGAATGATTTTTAAGGATTTTGTTATTAATTGATGGGGGTTTTACTATTCTTTTTTTTAATATAAAAGAGGCAATTTAGCTATTTTACTTATTTGGGCATGGATTAATGGTCAAACTAACAGAAAAATTGGTTAAGAGACCAAACCCGATACGGGTCAAAACCATAGGGAGAAGATCCGTTAAAAAAAGTTTCTAGGGACCAATTTTGTGAAACCCGACAAACCACAGGGACGATTTATGCAGTTAACTCTAAATCCAATTATTGGTATTTAAGGGGACACTTTTTAATCATAGCACAGGACCATCGAAATGAATGAGACAGCCCATTACTTGTGATCTTGCTAAAAAAATATCTCATTCTCATGTGTGAGGCAATTGTGTTTTAGACCAACGGTGATGTAGGTCACCACTATTGTGAGAGGCGTGTTTTATGTGTGATATATATATGAGTGTGTTTGAGATATAAACAAGAGTATTGTTAATAACAACTTTAGAGGTTGTGGTTAAGCAAATAAATTTCATTACAATACAATCTATGAATAATTCTTATTGGATGATAATCTCGAAAAAAAGTGAAGACAATCTAAAAAAATACTAAATACACAGTTGACACTTGATTATGATTGGTTAAATTATCTTCTTATAAACAATTGTAACAAAATAAAGCCTCTTACTGCAACTTTTGATGTTTTCATTTGCAAAAACCGATAAATAAAAGTTAGTGATTGTTGTAAGGAAAAAGGGATACTGTAGGAGAGAAAAAACATGATGTATGTAATAGTGAGTTGTGAATGAGTAAAAGTTCCAAAGAGTTTTTAAAAGAAGAAAGTGAAAAGAAATGGAAGTAATAAAAATTTAAGTTTTTTTTAAAAACCTAAGTGAAAAGTGAATGGTGTAAAATGAAGGATTATATGATTTTTTTTAATAAATGTCTTAATTCAATTTTGGGCTGAAAGTAATTTATTATTGTAAAAGATTGAGTCCCTTAATTTATTGTATAGGTATCCATTATGAGGGGTGCAAGACAAATAACATTATGTACACAACCCTCATGCAATAACAATTAATATATCAAATTGATTTTATCTTTTATATAAGAACCATTAATGCATCCAATTGATTTTACCGCCATAGAGCAATTAAGTGGTAAGATCCCATTATGTACCGAAAAACGTATTAAAAAAGGACACAAAATATGAAAACAAATAAAACCGACGAAACATCCAAATCCGATAACGACACAAACGCAAACGTACGAAAACAAATAAAAACGTATTTATAGTTTAATACTAAACATATGTTAAATGGAACGGCATCCCAACAACACTGACTCATGACTACTTTTTACAACTAATATAACTACAACACCAAAACTCTAATGACCAACAAGACTAAGCCAAAAACGCCACACAAGTTACCACAAACCCATCGTGAAACACATTAAAAAATCCGTGTGCAAGTCGCAACGGGTCCTGCATGCCTAATCGTTGGAACATAAATTTGAGTTTGGCAACAGGGTTGTGGCCAAGAAAATAATTTTCGTTACAATACCACTTTTAAATAATTTGATGGATGATAATCTCGAATGAAGTGAGGAAAATCTCAAAAATAGTATATACATAATTAATGCTTGATTGCGATTGGATAAATTATATTATTAAAAAAATGTAATAAAACAAAACATCTTAACCAAACTCGGGTTGTCGTTATCAAAACACAAACTGTATGCATGAATATCGACTAAATTGTTCTTAGAAAAGTATATTATCATGGTGACAGTTCATCTCACGTTGCATTGTCCAATGAATTTCCTGATTTGGATGATACGATTTTTAGTACAAATGATGAATCAACGGAGGTGGATGTCCGCTCGATACGGAAGTTCGTGACGATGATTTTATTTACGACATTGATGAAGTAGCTCATGATATTGGGTCTGATGATGAATTTGACGAAGTTGGCACCGCTCGTATTGATGTTGTATCAAGTGATGAGACTGGTTGATCTTAAATTGTAATTTGCAAGAAAATAACACTTATTTGAATAAAATTGTAATTATGCGTTTAAATGTGTATTTATCTTAGTATGTATATTTATATAAATGTGTACGACCGGGTGCCAATTTTTTAACCTTAATATAAAAAGTTAAAAAGGTGAATTAAAACGAAGATTTCATTAAGACGCTAAGACTAAAAACATATTTGGATGGATCGCGTGCATCTATGATACATTTGTGAAAAATCGTTGTTTTTTTTCAAAAATTAACACTACATAGAAAAAATTCATAGGTTCCCGGCAGCCCGCGAACCCTCCCTAGGACCCCCCTGCCACCTAAGTGTAGATGATATGTGAGTATATACTACTAAGTTTCTATGCTTTGTCTTTGATGATTTCAAAAATGGTATTTATGTTTGTTAGAACTTTTTTTTATGTGTGGCATGTATTAGCAATACTTTTTTTAGAACAACAAATTATATTAAGAAACTAGCAAGACGCTAGGAAAATTACAAAGATAAGGATCTAGGACATTTCATCCAAGAGATCCAATCAAAATTGTTTTTACACCTATTGGAGCACCAAGTAAAAGAGGGTAAAACAATCTCATCAAATAGCATATCCATACGCGGTTGAGAGATCAAACAATTGTCTGATAACGCTTACTTCATCATCACCCACCACATAACATAAAAAACCCTTCCAATATATCCTTAAAACCTTTAAGGAGACGAAGAGTGTGAAACCATTCAAGCCAATCATCGTATGAGAATAAATCCGGGCAATCAAACTCCCACCAACATGCCAGTTGGTAGTAATGTTCCGCGCCCATAGAAAAAGAAAAAAAGATATGAGCATGACTCCCCTGCATAGCAGCAAATAGGACAAGTGAATAGAGGATAATTTCAATACCCCAAGAGACAAATTAAGCCTATTGGAGTCTTATATCCAAACTTACTTTTCTGCAAGCCATGATGTTAATCTTAATTGGGACTTCCGAAACCCATCTAGTGGGAGCACCAACCGCGAGAAGAAGATGATCATCTATGAAAAGTCGAGTAGATTTAATCGAGAATTCACCCGAGGAATCGAGGGACCAAATCCATCTATCATTAGAGACCGAGAAAATGACAGAGTTAACATCTTTGATGAGTTTGTAGAATTGCTCTTCTTCTAAACTTCCACGAGGGAGTCTTCTAAAAAGAACATGAAATCGAGCTACGTTGATTTTTCTTGCCACCGTAGTAGTTTTTTATTGCAATCTAAAAGCAAACATACGCGTTGGGTTTTTTTTATCAAGGGGGGTGGGGGGGGGGGGGGGGGTATAATCAGCATTAAGGGGGATATCAGTAAGCCAAGAATCAACCCAAAATAAAGTATTCAACCCATTTCCCACTTTCCTTTTCATATGAGACAACAAGTTAATACCTTTGCTAGACAAATTTCCGCATTCACGAACAATAGTAGTCCAGGTAGAAGAGCAGCAAAACTTACGCAGTGTTGACTAAAGCTCCACCATCCCGCCAAACATAGCTTTATATGACCCTGATACCATAAATATGAATCCTTGACCTGAACCCTCCATATCATTTGAATAAAAGAGCACGATTTTGAGCGAAGAAACTCGAAATACCAAGCCCTCCTTTTTTCCTTGAAACCATTATTTTTTCCCAACCAATCATAGCATTTTAATTGTCATTACTATCTTGCATAACCATCAAGAATCTCCTGCGCAGGACCTCCATCTTACTTACGTAAAACACCAACAGGAGTTTTATAGATTGACATCAGGTATATAGGAAGCGAGCTAAGGACAGCTTTATTCAAAGTAAAACGACCACCTATAAACGCATTTTAATTTCCACTTTAGATAAACAGAATGGAATGTTTTGCAATAACCTCGACCCTGAAGTTCTTCTAGAGCTGGAAGACCCGACTTAACACCCATAGTTTAAGGCGTGGCAGAACGTGTTACAACCAAAGACATTAGCAGCCACAACACCACTTCTTCTTGAGAGGTAACCAATGCCCATAATCGTACTCTTTTGAATATTGATTTTGAGGCCCCGACGCCAATAGAAACATTTAGCATATTAACGATAGTGATGACATTCCTTTATCCCATTTACCAATAAAACACATCATCCCGCATAAAAGGAGATGGAATACGTTAAAGACTCATCAATACATATACCTTTGTAGAGCTCGAAATTCAAGATATTGTTGAACGAAATGTGCAAACTTTCCATTACCAAAATAAAGAGGAAAGGAGAAAGAGGATCTCCCTGCTTCAAACCTTTATGAAATTTGAATTCTGATGAGGGACTTCCATTAACCAGAATCGATCCCATTGCCGAAGAAAGACATGCTTGAATCCACCCTCTCCATTTAACACCAAAACCAAAGTTATTTAGAACCCCGTCTAAATAATCCCATCTTACCGAATCGAAGGCCTTTTCAAAATCAGCTTTAAAAATCATAGCTTTGATTTTATGATACTTACACCATGAAATAAGCTTGTTAAGAATAAAAGGGTCATCCAGGATTTGCGTTTAGAAATAAAGGCAGTTTGAACGTCACTAATCAGATCAGGCATAACAATGCATAGGCGATTGGACAAGATCTTGGCAACGATCTTGTAAAAACTACCAATGAGGCTTATTGGACGAAAATCTTTCACCATCTTTGCATCTAATGATTTAGGAATAAGAGTAATAAATGAAGAATTACTTCCAAGAGGAAACTTACTAGAAGAGAAAAATTCCTTGACAACATTAATCACATCATGCTGAATGATGTTCCAATATTTTTGAATAAATTCGAAGGAAAAACCATCCGGCCCTGAAGATTTATTAGTGCCACACTCCCAAACCGCCTTCTTAATTTCTTCTAAAGAGACATCACTTTCAAGGTCCGCATTCTGGTCTATAGAAATCTTTTGGAACATATGTGAATCAAGATTAATAGTCTGACCTGTAGGCATAAAAAAACGATTAGAAAAGTGTTCGAGAAATTCATTCTTCACTTTTGGAGGATCTTCAATCCACTCTCCATCGACAAGAACACCACGAATATCAAGTTAAGACCGTTTTTTATTAATGATCCCGTGAAAATACTTAGAATTTTCATCACCTTCGATAGCCCATTGAATCTTGGCCTTTTGGGCCAAATCAGAAGAGTGTCGCTTATCAAGATCATGAATATCTTTCAAAAGGGAGATTCTTTCATTAATAATATCGTTATTACTCAAACCTTTATCAATCAGCTTGTCTAATTATGATATACGGGACTGAGCTGAATGACGCACCGCAGAAGCCTTGAGCATCTCATCTCGACTCCATTTTTTGATAATTGCCTTAAGAGCTTGAAACTTCTTTCTCAGAAGAGAAATCTTGTTAGTTTCCATGATAGATAAATTATTCCAAGTATCAACAATAAGATTGTCAAATCCGTCCTTTGTGAACCAAGAGTGAAACACACAAAATGGCGTAGGCCCATAATCAACAGATGAATAATGAAACGGTGATTTTGTGAGTGATTTAAGGATAGTGATGATTTTTTTAAATAAATTCAATAATAAACATTATCCTAATTAGGAATGATTTTCAGTTAGAGATTTGAAATTTCGATCATATGAACCCACAGCAAAACGTTTTTTTATTTTAAAATGCAAAATTAAAAGTTACAGAATTTAACGCAAAAGATAAAACCATGGTTAAAAAAAAGATAAAACTGATACTCCGTACTTAATTAGGAATGTTTTAAAGATAAAACTGATATTAAAAGTTACAAAATGTGTTGAATACTGTTTTTGAATTTTTCCCGCCTATGTTGAAAAATGTTTTTAAATTTATTGGGTTATGTAGTTTGTTTTTTAAAAAAGTTCCAAAACTACCATTGTGGTGTAGTGGTAAGTACATTTGATGTGGGTTCTTAGACTCGGGTTCGAATCCTTTGATTGCCTATCTTTTTAACATTAATGACCCATTTAATGCCAAGGTGGATTATATAACTTGCATATGTGGATTCAAAGTTGACGACGTGGAAAAAAAATGCTTACGTGGATTTCACATATGATGACATGGCAAAAAATGTAGATGAGGTGGCAATGTTTATTGATGATGTGGCATGGTTGTCGGTGAGTCATCATTCTTATATCCACTTATAAACTATAAAGAAACAACGACAGAAAACAAAAGAGATACGCGACAACGAATAAAATAAAAAAGAAGACAACGAAAACAGAAAGAGATCGTATCGAAGGAGTGATCGAGCAAACGATCCAATAAAAAGAAAACGCCAATAAGAACGATATTGAACAAATAAAGATAAGAACAACAAATGAATAAACAAACACAGACAAAAAAAATAAAAAAAGAAAAAAAGAAAACCCACGCGTTCCAAAAAAAACGCCAACAATAAAACGAAAAAAGATTGCCTTCAGAAATAAGAATCTAACCAAATTTACTCATGTTGAACCAGTTTTAGATCCCATGATAAAAGGACATACCATCAAGAGGAAGATAATAAGAGCGAGATTGATGATGAAATAAAGTGATTAAATTGCTTAGCACCAATTCGTTTGACAACATATAGCAAATACTCTCGTTCTCTGATCTAAACCTTCAATTAAATCCCAGAATAGATACAGTCGCACAACCGCGAGGCAGAAGGTTAAGTGTGATGGGGAGAAATGAGTTGTTTAGGATGAGGTGGGAGGTCGTATTCGTGTGTGTGTGTGGGGTCAAGACGAGGAGGGCATGAATGAGAGAGAGGGGGGTGCCAAGGGAAGGGGGTGCTGTGGTGAGGAGAGTAATTCTGTGCGGGGTTGGGGGATGTATAGAGGAGGAGTGAGAGGTGGTATGGGGGTAGGGGATTGTATATAACAGTTAATCCACATACCCTCTCAAAAAGCAGAACTGATCACAATCGAAAAGAGCACGAAAGTAACATGAACGACCATTTATTATCCCAACAAGATTATTGTTAAAAAAAGGGAGAGCATCAAAACACACTAAAATCCCTAAAGATCATGATTTCTGATGTCACCAATAATGTATGATCACACGAAAAACATATTTGTATAGTATCCTATTAAGTGATGAAAATTGGAGTCGGGTTCTCACAGTAGAAATTTCACTCATCACAGCCAAAATCATCCAATCATCATCATAACATGTCAAATAGTAATCTAAGCAAGTAAATCTAATTTACTCAGACTAAAAAACCGAACCCTAATCTTAAAAATAATAACAAATATCATATATACAAAAAAGAGATAAAGGTTTAGAATTAATTAACCAAACGAGGATTAAGGATCATGAATGTGATGTCGAGATCCTCCTCATGCAAATCTCCAAAACGCCATGGACGGTTGCCCAGTCTGACAAAAATAACGAGGGACAAACCCCTTCAATTCGGAACAAGTACGTAAAAACACATAAGTTTTGTTAATCAAACCCTAATGAAAAACATAGGTAATGAAAAAAATACCAAAAATGCAAGTTTTGTAAAAAAATTTGTTTGATAGGAAATCGTGACAAGTATTATTAATCAGTCCCAATTTGATTAGGCAACTATTCTTAATTAATCTTTATCCATAAAAGTTAGAAAATAAAACCATTACCATACCAAGTTCAATAATGTCTAACCCGCCCCGACCTTTTATTTTTAACAAATAAGCTACTTAAATTAGTTATCAAAATAAATTTATCTATCGAAACAACATTGGGCTATGTAGATGTCACACTTTAATTCATGTAGATAATTTGAAGCGGGAGTAGGTTGTGTTTTCGGGTACGCGTTGATTTGCTTTTAAAGTACGGATATTCTTAATACCTACTTCTCTTTACTATTATTATGATTTATGCGTTGCTTCGTTCGTTTCGTTATTCGTACAAATATTCTATCCTTTTTTTCTTAAGAATTCTTATGACATTTGATCCGTATCTATTTGCCTAGCTGAAATCCCTATTTATGTTTCTCATCCTATGATTCGTTATTTGTTGCAACCTTATCTGATAACTTCGTTGAGCCCTTTGAATTCGTTTGATACATACTTCATTTGACATTGCTATGATATGAATTTATCCGTTTTGTTTAGACATGATCTTCTTTGGACATAATATGTTTCGTTTCGATATGCTATATGAACCATTTGTTTTGTTCCGATGCCCGAGCTAACTAGTCATGGAGGTACCATGGCCGCGTCATTGAGGCACCAATGGTGTGACACTATCTGTGGCGGTGTGATCAGTCCATGATGTTCTCTTTCGTTTTGTGTGCTCTATTATGCACTTGGCCATATATGATTTGAATTGTAGGGAGCGTATGGATACATCCTAGGTACTTTGTTTAGTTCAGTTTTAGTCAATGTTGCAAAAATCGGCCTAGGCGGCCTTGTAATTTCCGATTAATCGCTACTCGGCCATACACCTTGGAAAATAAGGCAAATCGGGTGAAAAATCGGTCTGGTCAAAAATCGGTCAAAAATTGGACAAAAATCGATCAAATCGGACAAAAATCGGTCAAATCGGCCTAATCGGTCAACGAAAGTCAAACATTTTTTTTTACAATGTGACTTTGAATTGATCTATGTTTTGAACAATGTAACTTGAACACATTTAATTTTTTTTTAGTTTATTTTAACGTGTTGTATCCATCTCATACAATAACTTTGAATTTATATATAAAAAAATTTGCAAAACCGATTAATCATCATTAATCGCGCCTATACCGATTACAGGCTACCAATTACCACTACAGGGTGGTCGACCGCCCGGCTAGCGACTCGCGATTTTTGCAACATTGGTTTTAGTGCATGGCTTAGTGTGGTGCCAACACCCCATTGCACTTTCGTTTTGGTACATGTGGAGATTGCAACTCCCTTTTACAACTTACTATGAGATATATATTATATTAGTCCTAGTAGCGGTGGCATGCGTTAGACTTTCGTTTCCGAGCTCGTGTGCCATTATCTATAATGTATGTTGCTACTTATTCCTTTATTATGATGGGGTATATGAAATCTCACTAATTTCATTTCAATTCGTTTACTACATAGTATTTGATTTAATGTGTTTCGTAGTATATCTGTTCAACTCGGATTTTAGCTTACCGCAATTTTCTTTCCTCGCGGCAGTAATAAAGAGGGAAGCTGGGTATGTAGTGAAGAGTGCTAAGGACTCTTAGCTGACCGACTTGATGATAGCTTTCCCATTTCTTTATAAAGTCTTTAGACATTGAGCTGATTTATCTTTCGTTTAGACTTTGTAGATTAAATATTGTTCGTTTTGGAAGTCATGAAGTATTTGGACATTTATACCTTTGTTTTCTTGTGAATTGTTTGGTTTTTTTGTTGAACATTTTTGAATAAAGTCTTCCCTTGAGTTTGTTTTGAGCCATAAAGTGTGACATTTACCCAGTCTCGGATGGGTGTTTACATGCATGTTGCCCAGTCGGCTAAAATAACGAGGGACATACCTTAAGGAACAACTCACTAAACACAGATAATTTGTTAATGAAAAACATAGGTAATGGTCTATATTTATAGAGAAGGAAAATTTCACAGAACAAATTCGGCCACATCATTTCCGTACGTAATATCCAGATGAGATAGTTATCTACTTCCTTGTATCGTTTACGAGTCACAATTTGATTAGAAACTAGCTAATATCTTTATCGCTTAAAATTTAGAAAAAAAAATCATTACCAAACCAAGTTTAATAATGTCCCTAACCCGTTCCGATACCTTTATTTGTATCACAATTAGTGCCACTTAGATTAGTTTATCAAAATAATATATATTTTCCCACCTAATCTATCGAAACAACATTGGGCTATGTAGATGTCACACTTTAATTTATCCCATAAGAAGCGATATACACATGTTTATCCACATGTGTATATTTTGGTAAGGTCTAGGACTTCAGGTATGAACCGAAAACCAAATGATCCTTACTAAACTAAGGTGACAAAGGGGGCAAGTGAGATACTATTTTCACAATTCATAAACCAATTTTGGTGCATGAAATGAATTGGGACATTCTAGCCCTTTAGGCATTATATAACCCAGTTTTGGTAACTTTCTACCTACCACCTTTCCAATCTAACTCCATTTTGGCTTGTCTCCTTTTACAAACTAGATAAAACACCAAAATGAGTTTATCCTTATTATATAAAAATATTTTTTTATTTATTTACACACTTGACCCATTAGAAATAAAGATTTGAGTCGATCCATTTATAGGTAAATGGGGGCAAAAGCTGCTACGTGTATTTAGAACATGCAAATTTGGTTCCGTTTCGGGTTTTAAATCAAATACACACACACTTTTCAAATTAAGTTGAATCAACCCGTGTAATACACGGGCTTAAAACTATTTGATAAACTAACAGACAAGTATTATTAATAATGCTTTCATTACACACATTCATATTCTACTACAACTTTTTCTTAAGCTTAGCCATGCTTACGATTCATACAAAGAAAGCATATGTTTCAATTCGGTAACAAACACTAGAACGCAGATCCCATTGCGCACCTATGGGATTATACAAATAAGCTTTATAGTATAAAAATAAGGAAATAAATGTTGCCTTTATAATAAAACTTATCCTAATATTTAACGGCTGTCACTTGTACTACATGCAGACGATGAGACTTAGTTCACGAAGTAAATTTAGTTATACAATCTTTTTTAAAACACTAAAACCACAAAACCACAATTCAAAAAATAAAGCACAAACATCAAAAATTTAGATCGAAGACGAAGCTGTTAATACAACTGCATAACTCAAAAGGTCCGAGCCCTCCCGACCTTCCTCTACCGCATCACAATTTTTTTTAAGACCCCAGAGAAATTCAATAGAGTAAGGCAATTTCCAGAAATAAGAAAATTTTAAAAAGCATACCTTTAATAATCTAGCGGTCATTTCCCGATAAATACATATCTTCTCTTGTTTCGCTCTAAAATCATTTGCTCCCCTGCATCGCAAACAAGTTGAACCATTTACGTTCTCGTTACAACATGAGAAATCCTACCCATCACCATCCGAGTATGTGCCACATCCATATCCCAACGTCACCACTTCCCACGTAAATCCATTTTTCTCCCCATGATTTTCATGTTCTTCAAGTTGCGGTTTGTGTGTACGCTCACTACACTTCTTGGGCAATGGAAACCCACAGAGTCCCAAATTCCCTGCAAACGAGCTCTCATCAAATGTGTTGAACTGTGTTCCTTCTGGAATACGGCCCACGAGATGGTTTTGTGATAGATCTAAGACCGCAAGACCCTTGATTCCTGCAAGGCTTTGAGGATTTTCCTGAGTTGGTTCCAAGAAAGGTCAAATGATTCAATCTCTGATAGTTTACCAAGAGAGTCTGGGATTCGACCATAGAGACCATTGTGGGACAGGTTGAGCACTTTTAAAGAGTTCAAATTTCCAATTATTTCTGGTATTCCCCTTTCGAAAAAATTGTTTGATAAATCAATAATAGTTAGGCCAACGAAAAGTCTAGGAATATCTCGATCCACCCCTTTCATCACAACATTGAATGAGTAATACAATCCACCTATGTATACATATGTTGGTGCTGTGCTGCTTATATCAACATTCTTCATGGAACTGAAAATTGAAAAATTTGCAGAATTGACTACAAACCCATTATGAATAAGTCAAGAACTCTCAGAGCTTTGAAGGGGAATCAACAGTTAAACATGATGTGTCCCTTAAAGTTTTTGATTGAGGATAAGAACCTGCAAATATGGAAAGATCTCCTAACCCACCAGGGGAGATTTAACCATTCAAGTGTTGTTTCAAAATCAACGACCACTAATGATTGAATTTGGGACATTAACGTGGCACCTCGCCTTCTAACTGATTTCCTTTTAAAATAAGACCCCAGGTAATTGTCACCATAACAATAAATAAAACTAGGAATCGTTCCTTGAAATCTATTGTTCCCCATATCTATCATCACAAGAGGTGAGGTGATATTTCGAAAGCATTGTGGAATCAATCCACCAAAACGATTATTAGAGATATCCAAATACATTAGAGAGCTCATGTTGCAAATTGATGGAGGGAATGGTCCCTGAATCAAGTTGGACCGCAGATATAGTTGGTAAAGTCCATAGCATTTAAATTGTGGCAAGCCTGTTATGAAGTTATGTGAGAGATTCAAATAACGCAACCCATCAGTACCTCCAATCTCCCCCGCCCAATGAGGAATTTGGCCATGGATTTCGTTGTTAGAGAGATCTAACCGTTCGAGTTGTTTCATGGCTCGAAATGAATTCGGAAACACCTTCAGTCTGCAAGAGGTTAAATATAAGTATTTAAAACCAGGGTTGACATAATGATTGGCATTTTTTGTGGTAACAGAGAAACCGCTGTATGAGAGATTGAGTTCTTCAAGTTTTGTGAGGCTTGTTAACAATGTATCCAACTCCAATTCGCCACTAAAATTATTAGATGAAAGGCGCAACACATTGATTTTGGCGATTTTGTAAGAAATTAGTTTGAACATCAACATGGCCAGCTAAGTGATTGTTGCGACTGAGGTCTAACAATTGTAATGATGGAAGAGCAAATGACTCAAAAGGTACCTTTCCACTGAACATGTTATTTTGTAGATAGAGATATCGTAAAGAAGGGAAAGTAAACAGCCAAGATGGCAATGTCCCATTAAGTTTGTTATTTGAAACATGAAAAATGTACAATATAAGTAAGGTGTCTTAGGTTAAAAAGGGAGCTCCTAGGATGGATGCTACCTTGTAGCTTTCCGCAACCGAGAATGAGACGGATAACGTCACCGCTGAGGTTACAAGTAACTCCATTCCAGTTACAGCAATCTGTACTTGTGTTCCAATCAATGGTCATTGTAGTATAATATGAACTACCACACTCGTCATTGAATGTGTAATTCATGGAGTAAAGGTTATGTGTAAAGCCAAGCAAAGCTTCCCTCTCTTGTTTACTGCATGCATACGTGGTGGTGACAAGAAAGAATAACACTTGGATTATGACAACATTCTTTACACAATAATATAATTCAGAATATCTTTTATGGTCTATGGTTTCATCTAGAAAACGTGTAGTTGTGGAATTCTACAAGTCTAGTTATTCATATTGTATAGGCTAGTTGTGGAATTCTACAAGTCTAGTTATTCATATTGTATAGGCTCTCGACACTTTGATTTGTCATAAAAGTATAGTTTTAGACGGTGGTGGACCCAACCACAAAATAAAGGTAGTTTACAATTCTACGACAACACATATGATTTCGTCGGTGATACGAGGAGGAGGTAAAATGTAGACGGTATCTACCCCACTTCTAATAAACTAACAAAAAAAATAAGCAATCCAATTTTTTGATCTAAACTTTATGACCTTGTAGCTTTTGACCACTCTTTAAATAAACTTTTATGGGAATGGTTATCGGTGGATCTTCAAAATTGATTGTAATACCTCTTTAACTTTTTTATTTTTATTATAAAACTACGAAATTAAAAATACGGCACATAAAATACATAGTTTGACAAATCATATTAGTGAAACCCTATTAATAAAGTGGATAAAACTAAAAAAAATAAAAATAAAATATAAAATTTGACAAGTTAAATTTAACATAAACAAAAAATACGAAACAAAATGTCGCCCATTCACTAAAGTGGGTGAAAAGAGGTAAGGGGACCCACTTCTTTTTCTATATATATCTAATCAAGATTTAAAACACGGTAGTTTGACCGGTTTAAAGAGTTTTAACTTTAAAAAATCATCTTCTTCGTGAGTTATCGCACCAATGTTCGGCTTACATTCGACTTATTATAATTCTTTTCTTTTTTTCATTTTCCTTTCTTCCAAATGAATTTTAAGTGATTCTTTATATATTTTCAAGGCGGGTCCCAAATTATTATATACATCGGTTTTAAATAAATAAAAGGTGGTTCCGGAACACCACCTGCAATAGTTGTAGGTCCGCCCCTCGTTTTAGATACCGCGTCGAGTTTTACATAAGTCTACTAATTATGCTGTCTACTCGTTTACATATTTTTATACAACCATTAACATAATGCAACCAAGTTTATTACTACTTGTAACCGACTTATTTTCAGTATCACATAGTCACTTTTGAAAAAATAACACCACCTAAACAAGTATATAAGCAGTTTAAACTTTAAATACTTCCAAAACTTACCACTAGTACAAAAATAATTTTTACCCACGGAAAAAATCTCGTGTGAAATTTCACACGGGATACCCACAAATTACACACCGAATTGGTGACAAAATTTCAATGGGAATATATGTTGCAAATTTCCCATGGATTTGCCAATATTTACATACTAAATTGTTAACCAAGTTTTCGTGTGAAATCCGTGGCAAATTTCCCACAAATTTTTCACTATTCTTGTTGATTTGACATCCGTGGGAAAATTCTGTTAAATTTCACACATATTTGCCATGGCTACAGTTAGGTGGCAAATTTTATCTACATTATTCCCGAATTTCACACGGTATTATCTAATAAAGCAACTATTTAACTTATCTATGGGAAATTTGTGGGTCACTATGGGAAATAGATGTTTTGTATGTAATTATACGGACTTATATATGCCTGAACGTGTAACCATATCGTAAAAGTAAAAGAAAACGATTACGTCCGTGGGAAAGTCGTGGGTAATTTCCCACAGATTACCCACCAAGTTAATGAATCCGTGGGAAATATATGTTTAAATACCCACATATTTCCCACAAAAATATCGTCTTTATGTTTCTGCCTACTTACACATTCCCACGTTACTTAGTATGCCTATCTATGTGTTTTTAGTTCCATATTATATGTGTTTGTTTATTAACGTAACTATTCATGTGAGTATCGCAAGTGTACGTGTTGGTTTAGGTATAACCTTTTGTGTAACTATTCATAACTATTCATTATGTTACTTAGTATGCCTATACAAGTGTATGTGTTGATTTGTTATACAAAAGGTTATACCTAAACCAACACGTACACTTGTGATACTCACATGAATTGTAACGTTAATAAACAAACACGTATAATATGAAACTAAAAACACATATATAGGCATATTAAGTAACGTGGGAATGTGTAAGTAGGCAGAAACGTAAAGACGATATTTTTGTGGGAAATCTATGGGTATTTACACACGTATTTCCCACTGATTTACCAACTTGGTGGGTAATCTGTGGGAAATTACCCACGACTTTCCTACAGACATAATCGTTTTCTTTTACTTTTACGATATGGTTACACGTTCAAGCATATACATGTCCGTATACTTACATAAAAAACATCTATCGATACAATGAATGTCATAAACGGACATGTGGAACACACAGGTGTAGATATTCATACATACGTAATGATTTGTTACACAAAAGGTTATACCTAAACCAACACGTACACTTGTATTACTCACATGAATAGTTACGTTAATAAACAAACACATATAATATGAAACTAAAAACACATATATAGGCATACTAAGTAACGTGGAAATGTGTAAGTAGGCAGAAACGTAAAGACGATATTTTTGTGAGAAATTTGTGGGTATTTACACACGTATTTATCAACTTGGTGGGTAATCTGTGGGAAATTACCCACGACTTTCCCACGGACATAATCGTTTTCTTTTACTTTTACGATATGGTTACACGTTAAGGCATATACAAGTTTGTATACTTACATACAAAACATTATTATCTATTAGTTTCTTTATTAGATAATACCATGTGAAATCCATGATTAACGTAGATAAAATTTGCCACATAACTGTAGCCGTGGCAAATATGTGTGAAATTTGCCAGAATTTTCCCACGGATGTCGAATCAACAAGAATAATGGAAAATCTGTGGGAAATTTGCCACATATTTCCCACTGAAATTTTGTCACCAATTCGGTGGGTAATTTGTGGGTATTCCGTGGGAAATTTCACACGAGATTTTTTCCGTGGGAAAAGTCCGTGGGTAAAAGCTGTTTTGTAGTAGTGCGGAGATTAAGGGTTGATTTGAGCTATTTGGATGGGTGTATTAGTTTAGGGTTCTTAATCATGTTCTTTTTAATTTAATCACGGTGCTCTCTAATCCTTTTTCTTTAATTTTTTTATATTTGTTGTTTGCCACACTTAGATTAAGTAATTTTATCATGTTTTAGCATTATTTAGTAACAGGTACGCATTCTCATTCATTTCTTGGCTAGAAAACCTTCATCCTTTCCATTACCAAAACCACTTGTTTTATGCTAGACCCCGAGCCCACTTCTCCAGCTACGCGTCCAACAGCTTCTTTACTTGCTGGATGTTTATTATCAAGATCAAGGCTTATAAACTATTCCGGTACATGCTTTTAATCATCTAAACCACTTTAATTTTTCAATAGATCCTTCCTCGAGCCGACGGTCAAACGGAGGTGGTTAATCGAACGGTTGTATACCTTTTAAGAGGTTACAATGGAATACATCTGAAAACTTGGGATGAAAGTATTCCGTTTCTTAAATTTGCCATCAATCACACGGTGCATAGTTCAACTAATAAAGATCCATCAAAAGTATGTTTAGGTTTCTTACCTCAAAGTCCTTTCGATACGGAATTCACAATTGATTCAACACCAGTAACTCATAAGGAAGAAAGAGATGAAGTCAAAGCTCAATGGTTCATAGACAACAAACGAAAGATATACGACGAGGTCGATAAACAATTGCATCGTTCCCAAGAGAAATATAAGGAACGCCATGATTGATATTGAGTTCAAGAAAATTTTCAAGAGGGTGATCTGGTGTGTTACATCTTGGAAAAGATCGTTTAAAGGGTGAAGGTAAAAAGCTTAAGCCTATTCGTTATGGTCCACTTAGAATTTTAACAAAAATCGGTGCGAATGCTTGCAAACAAGAACGGAACCAGGGGTTCAGCGGGTGCCCGGGATCCCTATGAATTTTTTTGATTTAGTGTTAATATTTGAAAAAAACTTCGATTTTTCCTAAATGTATCTTAAATGCACTCGGTCCATCGAAAAGTGTTTCTAGAGTTACGGTTCAAAAATATTTATGCACCCAGTTATATTTGGTCCTGGTTCCGTCCCTGCTTGCAAACATGAGCTTCCTGCTTATATGGAATTATACTTTGTTGTCAACGTCGACAAGCTTAAGTTGTTCGAGCCATCAATGCTTAATGATGAACCAGGTGAATCCTTACCATCTGTGGATGATTCTGTGACTGAGAAAGAAGTGTTAACAGAAGACACTATTGTTGAACGGAAAACTAGTTCGACACGACGCGGTGAAAGATAGGCCTTTCAGATTGGGAAAAAAGAACAACACCCAAGTACAGCAAAATGGTTCTCTAAGGAAGTTGGTGCAACCCGATTTCCTCATCTCGAATTTTAAGATCACCAGGCGCTGATCCTTTTTTTAGGGGAAGGGGAGGCATGATCCCTAGTGTTATTCAAATAAATAGAAAATAAAGGGATATGGGCTTGAAGCATGCAAGGTTATCTCTTCCGAATTTGCCTGCATGATAACTTTGACCCATAAACTCAAAGCTTATCTTTTAGTTTTCTTTATAAATAGATATTAGGGAAAAACATAGGAGGCAGCCTCATTAACAACATATGTAATCCACCTGTTGTTTTGAGAGGGATCCAATAAAAAAACACATTCTTCCTTTTCATTATTATCATATATTCATCTTTTGTTAATACTTAGAACTTCCTTTCAAAGACATTGTGATCAAAATCTTTGAACGGATCATAGGGATGTCATAGAATATCACATACATAGGTTGGAAATAGAGTAGATTTAGATAGCACAACCAACACAAAGAAAATAACCACAAAAGAATGAAAAAGACCTTGGAAACATCGTATCCGAGTGAGAAACGCATGGGATGTTATTAAAACATTGCCAAAACTCATCTTTCAGATTTTCAGGTGAAAGTTTTGGTGTTTTAACCCTCCACATAAGATGGTTATGCTACAAGTTAGGCTCAGTCACATCGTTCACAAACACAATGACCTGCCCACAAGCCCATAGCTAGTATCAACCATATGTTTAACAATTTCCCAAAAAATAGCTATCTTATAATCTTTATTACCAATACCTTTCTTCATTTGCATACAACGAATTATAGCTTCCGGATGCAGCAACGTGGCGAGAGTTGCCTTAAAAAGATCGCCAAAGGTTGAGCATAGCACAAGAAGTTGCACTTTGCTTCAAGCCCGGTGCAAAAATAGAAATAGCAGATTAACGAATTTATCCATGAAGTCAGGCCGCTATTCTGGTGTCTACAAACGACCTAAAGAATGATGTTAAAAAAACTAAACTATATACAGTGATTTTGTGATTCCGAGTGAGCAATTCTACTTGTAATTACCTTGGAAAGCAGGATATAATCCATTTCATCGATTACTATAATCTTGACTAGGGACGTGTCTATATCCCCTTTGCTAACATGTTCTACCAACGACTCAAACGACCCAGTATTAACATCAGATCTAAGTTGCTCTTCAGTGTGATAAAAGGGATCAAATGCATCGCATTCTATCTCTGTGTAGTACGCCATAGAACACAGTCTTAAAACTGAAAGAGAGAGATGCGATTCATTTGATCCCTTTTATCACACTGAAGAGCAACTTAGATCTGATGTTAATAGTGGGCCGTTTGAGTCGTTGGTAGAACCGGTTAACAAATGAACAAAAAAAATGAATGGTAATCCGATAAGAGGAAATAAAACTTAATAAATTAGTCGCCATTACAAAGTATATGTTTTTAGTTCAAATGCGAAATAAAGCTTTTTTATACACAACGTTAGTCATTGAATTTGTGTATTTACCAATCTTTATCACAACATAAGATCTTTAGACCCTTCCTGTTCTCGACCCTTGAGACATCGACATATAGTTGCCCATGAAAGAAAATCGGCCACTAAAGAATGTTTGACTTTGACTTTTATTAATGGTCATACCGAAGCAAACTTGAATGTCGCCTGTTTAGTTTAAACGACATCTTATGTACTATTAGTATAGTACATATTGTAACTTCAGTACATTAATGTCATAATGTGGTTAACTCTAAATGGTGCATAACCAAATTTTCGTCATGAAAGAATATATGAATCCTTGGTTGGTATTTGCCATAGAAAATTTGCGATTCTTTTGCAAATCACATGCTCGAGTCACAGAAAGACATAAACAATCTAGATAACTGAATTAAGTTTTGTCATAGAAATAGAAAAATTACCTATCCACACAATGAGAAACACCATGACCCTCATTATAAACTTTCATAACCTAAAATGAATCAAAAAAATATAATAAACAATTTGATCTTTTCAAATCTGTATGTAAAAATGACACATCATGAAGTAAGAGCTTATTTGGCACCTTCATCTTGTGACAATTTTCTAGATATTTAAGTTGATTTAATAATCGTATAGCTATAGTCAATATTCCGATATTCAAAATTGTAATATAAGATTAGTATGGAAACAAATACAAGCTCATAATCATTTTGGCTTAATTACACAACTTAATGAAGATTTTGTTTTTTTTAAAAATGGAACAAACAATTCTAATGATAAAAAGTGATTTGGTTACCTAAGCCTGACCTATAGAAAAAATGACCCAATACCAACAGCCAAATGTACATTTCTTGCAGCAATGACTAAGCAATAAGGACTATGAAAAATATAGTGTGTGAAGTTAGTAACTGAACTAATATTAACTGTGATATTTGCGTACGTCAAGCAGCAACATCGCAATTTTTGAAGCATCCCTAGATATATAGAGCATTAATTAAACAATCGGGTCCTTTGTTCAATAAACAAAAAACGAACATGTCAAATTACTGTTTATTATAAATTTCCTTGTTCGTCAAGTAGTCATCAATACACTCATATAGTAAGTTCCTAAATCAGTGATAATTGAACAAACACATTTAATTGATTGCAACTATACCATAACATTACAGTACTATAACATTAACTACTTATAATTTCTAAATTAATCAAACTTTAGACTTATGAATGAAGAAAACCAACTCATTGCAGTGTTTATTTTTTTAAGAAACGAAATATCATGTATTTACCCGTCCATTGAACCCCACATAAATCTCATCCATTTTAACATAACCCGTTTGACAAATAATCCAACCCGGCCATTTTTTTATCACTGGAAATTCGGAAAATATAAGATAATGTTATCTCTGGTATATCAAAACAAATAATAATCCAACGTGGCCATTTTTTTATCTATGGTATATCCAATCCAATTTAGGAAAGTGCTTATTAGCAGCTATATCAAAACACAAAATATGATATAATGTTTGGATAATTATGGTCCATACAAATAAGCTAATAAGCTAATTTTGAGTGTTTGGCACATTATGATTTAATAGGATATAAGTGCTGATGTAAACAACTTATTTGAACAACGCTTGCATAAAGCAGATAAGCATAGGTTGAAATCTGATTTACTTTTTGTATGCAACAATGCATGCACCATATTACATTAAAAACCGACCGCGTCATATACAAGACTGGCCTTGTTAAACTAACCAGGTCATATAAAAACCGATAAAGTTACATGCAAATCAGTGAGCATGGCCACAAGTAGATAAGGTGCATCGAATCCAAATGTAAGTAACTAAGGTAAAGATCAGTGAGATTAACATGAAGGGATGTACCTTGACTTAAAGCAGCCTTGAATTTTGGTCTAAAATTGTTGTCACGTAAGTCGAGCATCTTTAAACGGGTGCACGTACCAAGTGCTTCAGGTTATACAATCTCCTCCTATCAATGATTAAAAGTTTATTTATGTAGTCCTCCCAAAGTGTGAAAATGTTTTTAAAAACACAACTAACATATAATTTATAAAAAAAATGGTTAAAAAATTTTTTTAAGGGTGTTTCTCACCTTTGAAACCCCCCACCACGCCAACAACTACTATAAGGGGTCAAGTACTTGTACGGAAGCTAAACAAACAAATTTTTGTAATTTAAATACACTTCTTTTTATATTAAACATACAATTCAATGACTCGTTGAAGTAGAATATATACCTTTCTGTTTAGCAACTCCCATAATACTACCATAAAACTGAAAACATCCGCTTTGTGATCATAGGGCTTGTGTTCAATAAACTTTTTCACAAAAGAAATATCATTAGGGATAAGTACCGGCAAACATGCAAGCATTGGTTAAAATTTTAACATAATTTAGTTTCGGTAAGATCTTATATTTATTTCCTTGAAAAGTGACTACCATTATGACATTTCTTAACAACTAATCTGATCCAAGCCAAAGAATTGAAAATCATACTTTGTATGATTCAAATAGACGAATAACATTACCTTCAGCATTACGTTTTGTGCTATCAGCATCTGGTCACACCCTTGTAGCTGCACGAACTTTATTTTAATGTCAAGTATAATCTTCTATCAAATGTATTTCTGAAATGAATCCGTTACAATTAACATTTTCATTACATCATTTAATACTTTATCCTCTAAGGAAACAATGTGATTGGAAAAAAATGCACCTTTATCTTTCAAAACATATAAACAATTAAACAAAAAATAGTAACTTTACTTTTCTAATTCATATCCGAAGTCAAGCCACAGAAACCACAATAACTAATTTAATACCAAAATCAGTCAATTACCTTTACTAGTTTAGCATCGATAAATTCATCTTTATTCCTGTAACTTTCTTCCTGTTACATTATCATGTACCATGTTAAGCGTATAGATCAAAATTTAAAAAAAAATGTTTATAGCCTTGTATTAAATAATGATAATCACCTTTAATTGCTCTAAAGCTATATGAATGGCTCTTAATTATATGTAAAACAATGCTTGTAGCCTTTAAAAACATGTTTAACCTCAAATCAGGTGGCAAGGGCGAGTATCCTACACATGCGAAAATATAGAACAAATGAATAGATGACATAACTTCGATGTTGATAAGAAAGTTAAAAGGGTTTTAACTAAATTTTACTAATTTTCCATTCGGAGATCCATTAAATTTATACCCAATGTCGACCATTTACCACCACCAATAAAACATAGCTCATGTATACTAAGAACTTTTTTTTACCAGACCATACAATACATGGCTCTTGGATTGTAATCGAGGCTGATGTGTTGACTCCTTATGAAAAACGCTACTTAAAACTAAAAGTATTAAAAAATATCAATAAGGGCATTTACATGTAGTCCATTTTAGATTATCAAACTGTCATGTTAAAAACTATGACACTCGATGTTTCTGTTTGACTAAGGGCCTGTCTTTTTATACCCACGCACCTAAAGGCAAGCTTTTGGGTTTCTGGATGGTAGGTCTGCTCATCATGTAAAATAAATTTTAGATAAGTAATAAACTACATGATTTGTAAAACTACACGAATTAGGATGAGAGTTAAAACAAGCAGTAAAAAATGTGAAACAACGTACAAACTTATGTGTACCTGAAGTGAAAGTAGCCTAGTTGGAGTAGTATTAAGTTCTCTTAGAAAACCTTTTGAAATAATTTTTGCATCCATTTCTCCTTTTTCTTCAACCCGCCTTTTGATTTTTCATGCTCTTCAAGTAGATGTTATAATATTAGTAATCCAAATGCCGGATTTTACCAGACCCTGTCTTCGCAGCACCAATTACATCCTGTTTAAATAATAATGGTAAATAAAAAGACTTGTTGAGTAGTTGTCTATTGAGTAAATCTACTCGATAGACACCTGGCATTGTAGCTAAAGCTCTTGCAAGCTCTACGATATAATTAACTTAACCTAGAAATGAAGAAAAAACAAAGTCATCGTACATCATCTGAACAACCTCTGGAAACTACATATACATAATTTATAAACTACTTTAAATGATCAAAAAATGAATGAACCATAGGTTGCTTTCACCCAATTTGTAACATGGGCACAGGTTCACATAAGTTAAATTCATATAAAGTATATGTATAAGGGAGACGTATGCGATCAAGATTACCATCCATCCATGAAGAAAATTGTATAATATGAGCATACACATACAAAAGATAGGCCGGTTGTATCCCTCTACGTAAAAAAACATAAATCAGTCAAAACATATTTGATAAACTTATAAGCTCATTTATAGTGGCTTATGAGCTTAACAAATTTTCAATAAGCTCATAATAAGCACATCAAATAAGTTAAAACAAACACCCTCTTGAACTTAAACGTCAAAAAATCCTACTAATAAACTAATCTATATAAAACCCCAATTCTAAAAAGTAGCCAAATTTCATAACATAACCAACCAATTCAAGCTATCAACTATTCTCTAAAGAAGAAAAACCATTCCCTTCTTTAGGAATTTAGAAACATAAAAACATGAAAAAAATTCTACAACTAAACACCACCTTATACTCTTGAAAGCAATCGCCGTGATCAACTAAACAAATCATACAGAAACTTCTAAAACTCAATCAACATACTTAATTCAAATTCACTATATAGGAAAAATTCATCAATATATTGTATATTGAATAGGATGTACAAAGATAATGAAACTAACCTGGCTAAAAAATGTTGACTCAATTGTATCATCAACACCCTAATTTCAATCATCATCGAATTGGGTGTTGGTGTTTAATTTGAAATCATCAAAATTAAACTAAGGTGCGACTGATGGGAGAATCGAACGATAATAAATGGATTCAAATGTTGATTTCAATTTAAACTTTTAATGGAATTGATATAATAAGCGGTTATGTGATTGTGATTGATAGGTTATATTGATTGAGAGAAAAGGTCGGGGAGGCGGTTTGGATTTTTTGAATTAGGGTTGACTGAGTAGTTATTTGGGGAAGGTAGATATTTTATACTTTTGTGTTATCTAAGATATCAATTTTCTTTTGCATTGTTGATCATAACTGATCGCTTGGCTCCATTGGTTAGAGTTCTTGCTTGTGTAGTGAGAGACCCGGGTTCGAATATTGACATAGCATTTTATATAATTTAATTTGCAGGATTTAATGTGGAATTATGAATGCAATGTGGCCATTCTTGGCTGCTTTAGGGTGTATTAAAACAGGGTGACGTGGTATTAATTTATGGGAGGGCATTTCATTGATGATGATTTGTGTTACATTTAAGTTCCATGAGGTAGCATTGATTTATCCTGTTATATATAATAAACAATATAAATAAATATAATGTATATATATATATATATATATATATATATATATATATATATATATATATATATATATATAATATATAATATATATATATATATATATATATATATATATATATATCCCCAGTCAAGATTATAGTAATCGATGAAACGGATTATATCCTGCTTTCCAAGGTAACTAGAAGTAGAATTGCTCACTCGGAATCACAAAATCAATGTCGGAATCACCTATTTGAAGAATCGATAATCGAACCCGTTGGAATCATCATTTGATTCACGTTTATCCAAAAACGCCCAAAATCGAAGGACGTTAAGAGATCCCCAATTTTTGTTGCGAAACTCTAATTTCGCACAGATCAAATCAGGGAATCCGTGGTTACGAACACAAGAAGAAGAAGAAGGGCGATTAAACTCACCATCTCTATCGGCGGACAAACCACCAGATAAGAGAAGAAGATAGAACAGAAGCCTCAAGAGCCGAACTCCCAAAGAAAGGAGAAAAGGGGCGGACATATATAAAAAAGGGACACACACTAGGGTTATTAACCCTAACAGGTTTTACAAAAACCCCCTCCACTTTTTCATTTTCTATATAATCAGATTTTTAGTTATATAGACTTTTTTAGTTTTAGGTTCTTTACATAAGTTACCCCTTAGTTATTAAGTTTGTAACTTTTCCCTAAAACCCGTAGTTTGAATATAGTAACTTAGTAATTACATTACTTACTATATCGAGAGAATAATTTTTAAGGAGTAATTAACCTTAGGTTATTCGTTTAAGAATATAAAATCCCCAAGGATAGTTTTCGGAAGAAAAAAACTAGTCCCCGTTAAGTTTGATAGCCTTTAAGGCACCAAAACCAGAGTACTCACCACAAAAATCCGACACATTTAGTGTTAGGTATTTTATTTTGGAGATTTTATTTAATATCCTAGAGATATGACGAAAGAAAGTGGAGATACTTCGAAAAAGGAAGTAAGTACTACCAGTACACCCCAATTCCAATGTCCAATTTTAAAACCCTCGAATTACTCATTATGGGCAATTCGAATGCAAATCATTCTAGAAGCAAATGGCTTATGGGAAATGATAGAACCACTAGAATCAACTCAAGCCGATAACAAAAAAGACAAAACTGCTATCGCATTCCTTTACCAAGCCTTACCAGAAGAACAATTGCTTCAAATCACAAAACACAAAACCGCGAAAGCCATATGGGATGCCTTAAAAACTAGACACATAGGAGAAGAAAGAGTCCAACAAGCAAGGTTGCAAACACTCAAATCCGAATTTGAGATGTTATACATGAAGGAAGACGAGACCATCGACACCTTCACCGCAAAACTAACAACCATAGTAAACAAAGCAGCCAGTCTAGGGCATACAATGGAAGATGAAACACTAGTACGTAAACTATTAAATGTTGTACCCGATAGGTATCTGCAAATAGTTGCGTCAATAGAGCAATACTCGGATCTGGATGAAATGACCTTAGAAGAAGCAATTGGTAGACTTAAGACTTATGAAGAAAGAATTAAGTATAAGAAAGGCAAACAAGTGGACAATCAAGAGAAATTGATGTTCACTCGACATGAGAATAAAGGAAAGTATTTTAGAGGACGTGGACGTGGAAAACATAAATTCTCACAAGGAAGAAACCATGAGAATTTTAAGGAAGAGAGAAAAGATGGAGAAAACTCTCATAAAAATTATAATAAAGATAACTCCAAGAAATCAAGTTATGATACTAGCAAATTACAATGCTACAAATGCAAGAAGATAGGGCACATTGCACCTAAATGTCCTCAAAGGACAAAATCAAACGAGCAATCTAACCTCGTTGAAGAAGATTTAGAACCAACCTTACTAATGGCAATATTAGAAGATGAAGAACAAAAGGTCTCGCTACATGAAGAAGATGTAGGATATAAAGAGACAAATATGAATAGTCTATGGTATTTAGACAACGGAGCTAGTAATCACATGACTGGAGTGAGAGAACACTTCAAAGAATTAGATGAGAAGGTTAGTGGAAAAGTAAGATTCGGAGATGGTTCATACATAGAGATCAAAGGAAAAGGTTCAATTCTAATAGAATGTGATGATGAGAAACAAAGAATCATATCACACGTATATTACATACCTGACTTAAAAAGCAACTTATTGAGCCTTGGACAATTCACTGAAATTGGTTGTAAAGTAGTAATGGAAGACGAAGAGTTACGACTTTATGACATGGACAACAAAATCTTCATGAAAGTTACACGACAGAGAAACCGACTATATAAGGCAAATCTGAGAATAGGTACACCTGTCTGCTTACTAGCAAACTTAAAGGAAGAAACATGGTTATGGCACGCAAGACTAGGACACCTAAACTTTGAGTCACTAAGATCAATGGCTCAAAGAGATTTAGTTCAAGGAATACCAACCATTAAACATACAACACAAGTTTGTGATGTTTGTTTAATTGGAAAACATAGTAGAGCGCCATTTCCTAAAAAAGCAAAAGCTAGATCTACCTCACCTCTAGATTTAGTATATGGAGATTTATGTGGACCAATAACACCACCAACACCATCTGGAAAGAAATACATATTCTTGTTAGTCATTACTCAAATAATATGTGGGTATACTTCTTAACTACGAAAGATCAAGCCTTTGATACTTTCAAGGAATATAAGAAGTCAACAGAAAACGAATTAAGAACAACATTGAAAATGTTGAGAACGGATCGAGGAGGAGAATTCACATCAAATGAATTCACGCAATACTGTAAGGAAAACGGCATAGCACGACAACTTACTGCACCTTACTCGCCACAACAAAATGGAGTAGTCGAAAGAAGAAATAGGACAATCATGTCCACAACTAGATGTATGATGAAAGCAACGAACATGCCACAAAATTTTTGGGCTGAAGCTGTTAGGCACGCCATATACATCTTAAATAGTGTTCCTACAAAAGCACTAGAAGACATCACTCCATATGAAGCAATTAAACAAAGAAAGCCAAACTTAAGAAAATCAGAAGAGTTTTCGGCTGCATAGCATAAGCAAAGTACGAATCACAACATGCTGAACAAGAGTTAGATTGATAGAAGCACTAAAAAGTTATACTTAGGAAATGAACAAGGATGGTCAAAACTTATCATCTTATTTGATCCAACAAACAAAGGTATAGTGTTAGTAAAGATTTGAAGTTTAAGGAGGATGAAGACGAGAGGTGGGTATTAGAAAGATAATATGAGGTAAGAACATTAATTACAAGCCTGATTGTGACTAACTTCCAAAATAGAAATCTTGAAGCACAAATTAACAACATGACGCAAGAACTCAACCAATCGAAGAAGAAAATGAATTTCCTAACAATGATAATGATGACTATGCATCACCATCAAGAGACTCTCCCTTACATTCTCAAACACCTCACACACCATAAACACGATCATCTGAAATAAATTCCCAAGTCACCCATAACTTCTCAATACAATCATACTATCAAAGTGATAATGATTCAATTCAATAACAAATTCACATCACACTTGATCACACACCATTGAGAGGTTTTAGTAAAACACTAAATGACGTTATCTAGAACAGCCGAGGCATGTACTATTAGCTGAAGATGAACCCAAGAACTACAAGGAAGCATCAAGCGATCAAAAATGGATTGAAGCAATGAAGGTCGAGTTAGACTCCATCAATAGAAACAATACATGGGAGTTAACCACTCTACCCAAAGGACATAAAGCTATAGGCTTAAAATGGGTATTCAAGACCAAGAAAGACGCAAATGGAAACATAATCAAGCATAAAGCTAGATTAGTAGCAAAAGGCTACATACAACAGCATGGCATAGACTTTGAAGAAGTCTTCGCACCAGTAGCAAGGATGGAAACAATCCGGTTATTACTTGCCATAGCTGCTAACAATAAATGGGAAGTACATCACCTTGACGTAAAATCTGCATTTCTACATGGAGATTTAAAAGAAGAAGTGTACGTCACACAACCCGAAGGATTTGTAAAGAGACAAGACAATGGAAAAGTCTATAGGCTTATAAAAGCACTATATGGACTAAGACAAGCACCACGTGCATGGAACATAAAGTTAGACAACACTTTGAAGTCATTAGATTTCAAGAAATGTGCACTAGAGCAAGCTATCTACACCAAGACATCAAAAGACTCAACACTACTAATAGGAGTCTATGTAGATGATCTAATCATCACCGGCACACCTAAAAAGGAGATCGACAAATTCAAAGCTCAAATGGAAGAAAAATTCGAAATGAGTGATCTAGGATTGTTAGCCTACTATCTAGGAATAGAAGTCACACAAACTAATGGTGACATCTCAATAAAGCAATCCGCATACGCGAGCAAAATTCTAAAGGAAGCTGGAATGATAGACTGCAACGAGACATTGATACCAATGGATCCAGGAACAAGACTGACAAAGATTACGGAAGGAACAATGGTCAACTCAACCGAATATCGAAGCTTAATTGGATGCTTAAGATATTTGCTTCACACAAGACCCGACTTAAGTTATTCTGTAGGATTACTTAGTCGTTTTATGCAAGAACCACGAGAGCAACATATGAAAGCTATAAGACAAGTACTACGCTATGTTAAAGGAACAAAGGATTATGGAATCACCTACAAGCATAACGGAGGAAACAAGATACATGGATACAGCGACAGTAGCTACGGAGTCAACACTCAAGAAGGAAAGGGAACTACCGGCATAATATTCTACTATGGTGAATCACCAATCAGCTGGAGTACACAAAAACAAGCCACTGTAGCACTATCATCATGTGAATCAGAATTCATTGCAGCAACTGCAGCAGCAACACAAGCATTATGGTTAAAGAGACTACTAAGCAAGCTTACACATACTCAAGAAGAGAAAGTTACAATACAAGTTGACAACAAGTCTGCAATAGCACTAATGAAGAACCATGTATTTCATGGGAAGGAGCAAACACATTGACACGAAGTACCACTTCATTAGAGAATGCGTCGAAAAAGAAGACATACAAGTCGAATTCATAAATGGAGAATACCAGAAAGCGGACATACTTACAAAAGCACTCCCGAAGATCAAATTCTTAACCATGAGACAACTCATCGGATTAAAAGACCTACGTCACAGCATTTGTGATTAGGAGGGAGAATGTTGGGCCGAAACCCAAGTATATGGGCTAATCCCAAACCCGCTGACAATGGCAGTTACAAATAACAGTTACATAACTGTTTTACAGTTATTTACCAAGGGACGTGACTTTTCACTCGCACCCTTTCATTTCGTATAAATAAACAACGATTGTAAACATTCAAAGATGATGACAGCTTTATATTTATAAAACTTTATTTTTGGTATATTTTGATTACGAGTTAGAGAATTTCGATCCAACAGGGAGGGTATACCAGATATATTGGAAGTCATCTTCTTAGACCTTAGAATTTATGATAGAAAGTAATAGGTTGCAGCAAGCCACAATGACAACGGGTCCATTTTAACAAATATGGTCCCACCTGTTTTAGCATTTTTTTAGCTCATGGCGTACTCGAATATAATAAGATACCTATTCATTCGCAGTAGTTACAACGTTGTCGGACAAATACTGAGTTAAATTTGCTGTTAGCCTTTTGAATGCCCAACGGCGTGCTCGAAATTACAAGCTGCAAGGTACACTTGCGGATTAATATGTTTATCAAGTAAGTATTCGTCTGATATCTTCTTTTTTCTAAACATGATAAGATCATTTTCAATATTAAAAGGGTGGAAT